>CM067369.1:222067007-222282007 GCA_034401795.1 Chaetoderma sp. LZ-2023a
GCCTGACCTATTGCAGGTTGGGGAGGAAGCGCTTCCCATCCTCAACTGATGCATCAGCCATTTTGAACTCATGCACAAGAAATATTAGAATTAGTATGGTATAGGAAGAAATTTGCATAAATTTGCCTTAATAACAGTGAAGTCATTCCAGGGGATTCCCCTCAAATAAGCCCTTGATGGGAGTCGGCTGGCTGGTAACAAGCCAGGCAAATAGCAGGGGTATCATGTCAGATTTTGTTAGAATATTATTCAGCATAAAATTCCCCTTCATTTGAGCCTATTTGAAGTCTCTATGACAGTTTTGATATTTGACCTCTGTGACCCAGATATTTTGACTTTGACCTGCCCTTTAGCACCTGATTGTGACCTTGAATTTAAAAATAACATCAGTAATGTCTTCTACACACCTCTAAACCCCTTAAATGAGGTACAAATGTATTATACATCATTCTAGAACAAATAGATCAAAGTTAATTTTTCAAGATGGCGTTCTTGGATTTATGCAAATTACCAGTTGCCCAAAGTTGTCGTTTCGGCAACAAAGCTGAATTTATTCTAGGACCCCATATGAGTACAAATCAACAAAAAAACCTTCATAGGATAGAACATTTCTAGGTTGAGTATTGAGTTCATATAAACGTCAAATGGACTCTAGTCAGGTTGTATGAATTGCATGTTTTTACTATTTAATAAAAAAACTAATTTGACTGGGCGCCTGTATAGGCAGACACAGCACCCAGTTAAATTAGTTTCAAAATATTCAACAGCTTCCTGTATAGTTTTCTGGAAAGTGATAGTTAGGGAGTTCAGGGATTGATCGATCACAACCACGGGCGAAATGTGGGTGGAGTGTAACTAATGATGGGCGGGGCATATCTAAAACTGGATTCCTCCATTAACAAGATGGTTTAGCCAAGATCTAGTTTACAGCTTAGACACGTAAACCAATTTTAGTTATCAAGTTTAAACTCGCAATTTAGTTTGCCTTTAAATAGCAACACGTATGAAAAAATAGTTATCAGATTTTATGGATATGGAGAAAAAGTTTACAATCTCGTGATACATATTATATTATTAATAAAAGGCTCAAGGGGCATGTATCGCTCACCTGGAACATATGCATTTCAACTACAAAGGTCATCGGCTTTATATAGAACATGAAGGTTTTGCCAGAACCACAATAACAAAGATGTGTCCTACTAAATTTCGTTAAAATTGGTCCAGCGATTCTTGAGGCGATTTTTTTTCTATTTCCCATTGCTTTTACTATGGCATAATGGAAATTTTTGCCGATAAAAAACCTAAGATGGCCATCATTCCGTTATTTCCGACAGTTTCGAAGTGGCAAATTTGAAATCTGCATATCCAAAGACCTATCAAAAACCAATTTCAGCTTCAAAATCCATCAAATAAAAAATTCATTATAGCCACCAAACATGCTACATTTGGACAAGTCCACGCGGTGGCCATGTTTGAACAAGGTTTAATGGCCCTTAATGCCTAATGCCCAAATGTCAGCCCGATCTATTCAGCAGTTTGGCGGCGGGTTTTGCGAAAACTAGCTCATCCAAGGTGGTCGCTTAAGAATTTGGCCAATCAAGTTCCATTGAACAAATTTGGTTCAGCTGTTGCCCTAGATGTTTCATGAGTTTTGAATTGATCCCCATATAAAGCGATTTCCGTGAAGATTTTCAAACATGTTTCTAAAAATCTGCTAAAATTCAAGATGTCTGCCAGCCAAATTGGATGATAGGCTTCTTTTGACCAAAGCTTTATGGCCCTAATTATATTTCCTAAATAGATGATGTTTCATGAGTTTTGAATCAATCCCCCAAGCGGTTTCGGAGATTTTTTTGGACATTTCTAAAATTCGGCTAAAATCCAGCCACCGGCCAAATTGACCGATCGGCTTCATTTTAACAAAGTTGGATCTGTATGTCCTAAGGATGCTTACTGCCAAATATAATTGAAATCAGCCCCCTGGTTCTCAAGAACACATTTTATATTTCCCATTCCAATTGCTTTTGCATGGGAGTTTTTGGTGGGAAAACAATCTAAGATGCACACCAAAGCATTTATCCGACAGTTTCAAAAATGGCAAATTTGAAATCCGCATACACAACAACCTATATATATATATAAAACCAATTTTGGCTTCAAAATCGATCAAATAAAAAGATCCAATATGGCCGCCAAACATTTACTATATTTTGATTTGTCCATGGTGGCCATGTTCATTTACGTATCACTTGAACAAACTTTAATGGCCCTTAGGCCCTAATTAGATCTAAATTTCGGCTCGACCCATTCCGCGGTTCTGGAGGTCGCTTTTGCAAAAGCTAGGTCATCCAAGATGGCTGCAAACTACTTGGTCAAACTAATTCCCTTGAACAAACCTTGTTCAGCTCTTGCACTAGATGATACTTCTTGAGTTTTGAATCGATCCCCCAAGCAGTTTCGGAGATTTTTAAACACATTTCTAAAATCAGTCAAAATCCAAGATAGCCGCCGGCCACACTGGCCGATCGCCTTCGTTTGAACAAATTTGGATCGCTATGCCTAAGAATGTTTCCTGTCAAATATATTGAAATTGACCAGTGGTTCTTGAGAAGTCGAAAGAAAAAGTTGATGGACAGGCAGACGGACGACAGAGGCTAAAAATTTATAAAACTAATTTATTTGAAGAAGTTTTAGCTAAGTTTTTTACTAAAATTGGCCCAGTGGTTGATGTTAAAGTAGTCTTAAATGATTTCCTCAGAAATATATATATTAATCCATGATGCCATGTTTTTTGACGTATCGACTTCACTTAAGCAAACTTTCATGGCCTTTAGTCCCTAATGATGTATTCAGAATTTCAGCACAATCTGTTCCTTGGATCTAGGTAAGTCGCTTTTGTGAAAACTAGGTCATCCAAGATGGCCACCGAAGCATTTGGCCAATCAAGTTTGTTTGAACAAATGTGGTTCACTTCAGTTGTTGCCCTAGATGATGTTTTATGAATTTGGAATCGATCCCCCAAGTGGTTTTCGGAGACTAAGATTCTTAGATGTTTCGAAAAATCCGCCAAAATCGAAGATGGCCACGGGCCAAATTGGCCGATCGGCTTCCTTTGAACAAACTTGGATCGCTATTCTCTAAGGATGTTTTCTGCCAAATATAACTGAAATCAGCCAATTGGTTGTCGAGAATAAGACATTTTAATTTTCCTATCAAATTAGTATGGGAGTTTTTGGCGGGGAAAATGATCCAAGATGACCACTAAACCGTTTAGACGACAATTTCAAATGGCGTAAATTTGAAATCAGCATAGCAAAAACCTATATCGCTTGAAAATCCATCAAAACAAGAGACCCAAGGGCCTGTGATGCTCACCTGGACCATTAATATTTGAACCATTTGCATTTAAAATATGATGGATAATTTTCGGAGATAAAGATGGCCATCAAAAATAATCACCCAATCACAATTTTGAATAGAAGTTCTAGAGGATAGCACCATAGGATCCTTTCAGCCAAATTGGGTTAAAATCTGCCAAGAGGTTTAGGAGGTACATTTAAAGGATTTGTGCATAATTTTTGGAAAATCCAAGATGGCCCACCAAAAAAATTTACAATAAAAATTCTCGTTTGATATGTTGAAGCCAACCGTGATAAGAATGTTCCACTCAAGTTTTGGTGAAATCGGGCCATCTGATTAATGAGTAATTAGCGGTTTAAATCGATCTGGAAAATTTTCTGAAAATCCAAGATGGTCACCAAAAAAGAGACCAATCAAAATTCTGAATAGAAGCTCTACCACTATAGGATCATTTCAGTAAATTTGGCTAAAATCTTCCAAGTTGTTAATGAGGAGATGTATTTTGACAATTTTCCATTAATTTTTCATAAATCTAAACATTTTCCCCCAAAAGAATGACCTATCAAAATTCTGAATAGACTTTCTGGTGCCTACCGACATAGAATCGTTACAGCCAAATTTGGTTGAAATCCATGAAGCAGTTAAGGATGAGTTTTGACAATTTCCAGTAAATTTGTCAAAAAATCAGATTTTCACCCCAAAAATTAACCAATCAAAATTCGGAATACAAGTTCTGCAGTCTACCCTCTAGCCAAATTTGGTTCACATACATGTAGTTAATCAACTAAGGACAAGTAACATTTTGACCATTCCTGGTAGATTTTTCATAAAATCTAAGATTTTCACCCCAAAGAATTGATCAACCAAATTTTGAATAAAAGTTCTAGAGCCTATCACCATTAAATCTGTCTACCCAAATTTGGTTGATTATTTGAAGCAAATAAGGAGTAGAATCTAATGTATTCACCCAAAAAATTACCAGGATTGCCTCCTTCCAGTCAAACTTCGGGCCAAGTGAGCTAATAAAAATATCCAATATGGTCGCCAAACACGCTACATTTTGCTTGGTCCACGGCGGCCATGGGTTTTTTTACCTACCAACTTCCTGGAACATACTTTAATGGCTCCTTCGTCCCTAATCATCTCTTCCAAATTTGGCTAATCAAGTTCCCATGAAGAAACTTGATTCAGCTGTTGCCCTAGATATTTCATGAGTTTTGAATCAATTCACCAATCAATTGGTAGATCGACTACGTTTGAACAACCTTGGTTCTCCATGCCCTAAGGATGTTTCCTGGCAAATAAATTGAAATCGGCCCAGTGGTTCTTGAGAAGTTGTTTAAAGAAAAGTTGACAGACAGACTAGTGGTGTGCATTTGGAGCAATAGCAGTACACGTTAGTTTTAACGAACGTGTACACGTATTTGCCATTCTGCTGCCAAAATGTAGTAATAATATATCATAATTAGCTTATTATTAAGTATAGAGGGGTGGGATATGGTGGATTTGGAAAACAAAATAATGATTTATTAACAGACAGACAGACAGACAGACAGACAGGCAGGCACGCACGCACGCAGGCACACACATGTGTAAACAGCGCCTCTAAGCGCGCTACCCATTTTCATTAACCGAATACTAAATATTAAATCTTTGTGCTCCGTTAGTGTCTATTTGCAAATCAAGAGAAGACTTTTTTGTAAAATTATCAATGGAATTTACAGAAAGATCTTTTTGATGTCATTCAAATGGATATTTCTCAAGATCACTGTAGATATTTGGGCTGGCTTTAACATTAAAACGAAAATGAAAATTACTACTTTTGCACGATCAGGGTCCATTTGCATACCAAGCAAAAAATATTTTTAAACATTACCACTGAAATGACTGGCTCGGTTACCGAGCCACGCATTGCATTGGTAAATTTACAAAACTAATCTCTTTGCCTGCAAATGGAAATTCATAGAGACCATTGGCAGAGTCCGCTTTGGCCGGCCTGGTCATAATAGGGTCAATTTGACACACTAATGACATATTTCTCAAGACCACTATAGAGACCATTTTGGCCTACTTGACCATTAATGAGTTGACCAAAGGCTGGAGGCGATGAGCCCCTTGTGAGCTTAGGTAAGTGTCACATGCTACAGCGTTCATAGTGATAATCTGCGTTCATAAGATCACGCTTGAATGCTCAACAGTAATTGACACCTATGTGTTTTGACAAAGGGTTATTCAAAGGAATACCCAAGTGCTGACATTGATGCTACACGCAGATAATTAGTTAACCCCGTTGACTCTCCTAAGTTGCTCAAGAAAATTTCAATTTTCTCATAAAAATCATCATGAGCAGACCAAGAGATGATTGTTTTTGAAAATTTACCATAGCAATGACTGGCAGTGATTTTAAACACAAAACCTGTCTACTCATGGTTTGCAAATTTGAAATTTCTCAAGACCACTGTAGGAGGCGTGTTCTTGGCAGGCTTGAGTGTTAAAGGGTTAATTCGGAAATCGGACAGCATTGGCAGATAGAGAGCAGCAGTAAATTCGGAGAATTAATTTGTCAAAAAGTATATCATTTTCTCTGAGGACTATCTTACATATTTCACATGAATATGTATATTTTCCATGTACACGTTTCCGAGTTTTGTAACCGTTTACACGTCATGTGAACGCGTACACATGCCCAGCCCTAAGAGACGTACGACGGACTGTCGCCATGCAATAAGACCACAACCATTCTGGGCCCATGTTCCCGAAGCTATCGTTAGCTAGCGATATCGTTACACCCATTGCTTTAGCATGGTGTAAACAATATCGCTAACATAACGAAAGCTTCGGCCACGGGCCCTGGCCAGTGAGCTAACCTTGTCTTTGTTACTAGCTTAGTATCTTAGTACAGTTCCTAATCTTCATACACTGTATTTATCATCTAGAGGATTGCATTAGTGTGCTCTCACTTTTCTTTATCTGTGCTTCCTGTCGTGTTGGCTGATGATGACGATGTACTATGAGGATGGATCTCTTCAGGAATTGTTGGTGTTTTGGTTCCAGTAACACCTGATGCAACAGGGAGAGCACTTTTTCTAGGGTTTCCTGGGTTATATTGAACCTGTAAGAAAACACATATAAATTTGGAGCTATTTTGAATGCAGTATACAGAATAGATGCTGTGGTAGCTGCGTTACTTTGACATTGATAACACTGTTCAAAATCATACCATTACAACTAAGATTATTGATTTTTGATATGATTAATCACATTTGTGTGTGAAAGATAAACAAAAAGAAAATTATTTTAAAAGGTTGCATCTTTGAATTCTGTTATAATAATCTTGGTAGCTTAGGATGATGCAAGAAATGTAGGGAATACTGACCTACTTTTGCTATGCTACATACATTAAGCCTATAATGCATGTCTACACTGTATATGAAAAAACTCTTGAAACGACCGTACAGAGTAAGCTTTTGTGACTGATTGACCAAGCAACCAACTAAGGGACGTCATGATTTATTGAGCTGCTATTCACACAGCCCCTCAAACATCTGTCTAATGTGTCCAGTGACCACTCTACATATATAAACAATACTCGTGTCAATACATTTGGAAGAATTTTTACTTATATCACAGTGATCTTGGTATTTGACCTTTTCACCCCAAATTTAGCATGTTATTTGACCATTACACCTCAAATTTATCAGATTTTTAGGGACTCCATCGGCAGTCTTTTCCCCCAAATTTGATTACTGTAAGCGAAAAACTCTTGAAATCCGGAATAAACTTATGTGACTCACTCACTAACTGACTGACTAAAGGACATGACACGTTATTGAGCTGATAAACGCAGATAAAAAGCCAACTATTTTACAGGGCTTGAAAAATCTGTAAACTATAGATAACACAGATGGCTGGGCAGTCAGGCTATCTAGGCATCTATTCAACAACCAGTCCTTTGGGGGGGGGGGGGGGGGGAACAGAATATTTCTTTTTAAGCAAAACTATTGAAATGTACTTGTACTATTCTAGAGACAGTTGTTTTCCATTTCAAAATTATCCTTTTTGCAAAATTGCTAATTCTGTTTCATTTCCACGTATTTTGAAGATTCAATAAAAATGTCAAATTTGTCTTTTCCAGCCCATAGCCCTTTAATGGGCAAGATTTATAAAGAAAATAAAAATCTGTCCATTGTGATGTCCATTTGCAGGCCAAGAGAAGACGTTTCTGAAAACTGACCACTGAAATGACTGGCTTTCAAAACTTACTCTTCTCATGGCCTGAAAATGGACACTCCACAACACCAGAGCAGAAGCCATTTTTGTTTGGCTGACTTGACCTTTGAAGGGTTAGGCGTTCTAAGTATTGCCATTGATGGGTTAATCCAGGATTTTCCGAGACAGCATATTTTCAGTAAAGACTTATATGATACTGGTAAAGTAGTGCATACCTGGGGTGGGTGTCTGTGAGGATTGATTGGAGCGTGGTGATGCTGGATTGGGTGACTAGGATGGGCTCCTGTAGGTTGACTTGAAGCATAGCCTCTACTCGGGATAAAATGAGGCTCAGCAGAATATGGCCTGCCTGGGACATAATTATTATTGCTGTTGTTGTTGTTATAATTATGCTGAAAGAAAATATTGAAGGTATAGTTTAGAGAAGACAGTATTAAAAATAATCTAAGGAATTGGTCATCTACTCGCCAAAAACTTTGCCGAGCATAGGATAAGCACAGGCCTATATACATTGTAACAATGCTTCTTTATATAACATTTCAGTTCAAGTCATAGATTCTGTCGGCCCACAAAGACAGTGATATTCTTTCCTCTAAAATCAATATCAGCCTTCACATCAATATGTTCTTGCAATACCGCCAATATTCATTAACACTTTCACTGATTAACTCCCCATACCTCATGTTCAACGCTAACATACAGGAAAACTGTTGAATATTTTGAAATTAATCTGACTGGAAGCCATTTTGATGCCTTAGTCAACAATGTTCCAAAATTAATTTCAAAATATTCAACATGATAAGTTTTATCTCGTAAAGAATATACTTTTTCAGGGATTTGTCTATGAAAGGGTTAATACTACTGATGACTGCATGGACCATTTAACTCTTTAACCCTCGAACTTGTTCAAGAAAATTTCAATTTTCTCAGAGAAAAGGTCCTTATTGTAGACCACGAGAAGACTTTGTGAAAATTTACAACTGGAATGACTGGCTCTTCTCTTGGTCTGCAAATGGACATTTCCCAAGGCCACTTCAGAAGCTGTTTTGGTTGATATGAGTGTTAAATGGTTAATGGTCAAAATTTATTCAGAAAAAGTGCATTTACATGCAAAGAGAATAGTGATGAAATGTATGAACAAAATAACTGGCTCAGTTAATGAGTGCGTTAGTCCAGTAATAAGTTTTCAAAAAATATTACTATCTTTATCAGTAAATGGACATTTCTGAAAACCTACTCCGGAAGTAATTTTTGCCTGGTTTGATGATGTAGTGGTTACTTGATCATTATGAGAATAGTTTGACTGAATGTGATATTACGTGCACCATGCTAAAGATGACATAACAATACATTTAATTCAACAACAAATAGAAATTAAATCATTGATGTGAATTACCTACCAATGCAGCGGGAGCTGATCTGTGACTCATCGAGCTGGCATTAGATGTATCCATGTTTGCTGGTATATGCCGGTGAGACAGTTGTGTATCTGTGATTTGTTTATTCAACCACTGGATAACTGCAGAAAAAGCACCGGCTTGTTGCATACAACTGGAAGATTGTTTGTAGTACAATCATGATACGATTTGTGAGTTAACCATTTAATGGTCAAGCCAAACAAACCGGTCTCTGCAGTTGTCTTAACGCATGTTCATTGACAGGCCGAGAAAATAATTTTTTTTGAAAATTTTACCATTGGAATAACTGCCTCGATAACCGTGGTAAATTTTCAAAAATAGTCTTCTCCTGGCCTGCAAATGGACATTTAATAAGAAAATTTTTGGGGGTTAAAATTTTGACCATTAAAGGGTTAACCATTACAGACCAGAAATAACCAATACTGGAAATCCCCATACATTTCCTATGGGACTTTTTTGTTCACGGAAAAGTGGGTAGCTCGGAAACTCTTCTGCCGATTCAAAAGAAAAGTAATAGCGCACCAAGTCCCAAGGGGTACTACAAGTTGGCAAAGTTTGGAGTTAATCGCATGGAAACTGTAGGAGATATAGCCTACAAATTGTTACCAAGAATAAAGAACGAAGGAATAAGGATCTGGTAAGAAAATAAGAATCTGCGATTGCATCGCAGATTAATGATAATTTGGGATAGTCACAGAAATATATATTTGCGGTAAATATTTATGGCAATGCAAATCTACAGAAGGGTCACTAAATCATGATTGTATGTCAGGGTTTCAATTATCACTATATTGGTCAAAATTGGTCAGAAACAGCTAAATTTTTACTCATTCCGTGCCCAATTTGCAAGCCAAGAGAAATCAATTTTAGCAAATTTACAACTGGGATGGCTGGCTAGGTTATCAAGCCAGTCATTTCAGTTGTAAATTTTCAAAATGTGTCTCCTCTTGACCTGCAAATGGACAGTTAAAAGGACAACTGCAGATCTAATTTTTGTCTGGCTTGACCATTAACCATTTAACGCTTAAGTCGGCACAAAAATGGCTTCAACAGTGGTCCTGAGAAATATCCATTTGGAGAGTAAGAGAAGCAGATTTTTGAAAATTTATGACTGGAATGACTGGCTTGGTTATCAAGGCAGTCATTTCAGTGGTCAAATTCCAAAAATTGTCTTCGCTTGGCCTGCAAACAGACATTTCGCAAGATCACTGCAAATGCTGGTTTGACATCGGTTTGGTAATCATGCACTAAGTAGTTTGTTCTGATCACTAACACGCACACGTTCCTTCAGATATACACACGCACGCATGTGCTCATGCACATTAAATGGCTAGGTTCTCACCATTTTCATTTGTTTTGAGCAACTGTCGACTCTCTTCCAGTTTCTGTAGAGTATTCTCCAGGCTTTCACTTAGCTTCGCATTCTAGAAAAATATGTACAGAATGAAGTGATAAAGACCTATTCATGACAACAACATGGACAGTCAGGCCCGTCTCTAGCGGACACTTTGCGCTCAATTAGCGTGTGCTCACTAAAGAAAAGTAGTCAGTTCACCACTCTTGCGACAAGTGCCGTAAACCACTGAAAATGCAACTCTAATCAGGTAACTCCTTAACGGTCATAAGTTTTCAAGAAAAGTAAAATTTTGCAGGCCAAGAAAACTTTAAAATGAATATCGCTGGTATAACATTTGATGACTCACTGGCTAGTAAAAGTACAATTTAACCCTTTAATGGCTAAATTTCATCACGAATATCTAAATATTTGCTCTTTGAATGTCCATCTGCAGACATAGAGATTTCTGAAAATTTACCATTGGAATGACAGGTTCGGTTATCGAGCCAGTCATTCCAGTGGTAATTTTCAAAAATAGTCTTCTCTTGGCCTATAAATGGACATCAGCCAAGACCCCTGCAAATAGACATTAGCCAAGACCACTGCAAATAGACATTAGCCAAGACCACTGCAGGGACCGGTTTTTGCTGGCTTCACTATGAGAGGGTTAAACAATAAAATATGTGAAACCTATTAGTATAACAATAACTAAATCCAGACTATGTATAGAAAGTATCAAGTCCATTGTAACCCTTTACTCCTCAAATCTGTTCAAGAAAATTTAAATTTTTCTCATAGGAAGTGTCCATTTGCTGGTTATTAGATTATTTAAAAAAATTTATGACTGGAATGACTGGCTTGGTTATAGAGCCAGTTATTCTAGTGGTAAATTTTCAGAAATAGTCTTCTCGTGCTCTGCAAATAGACAATTCTCAAGACAACTGCAGAAGCCACTTTTGGGTGATATGAGTGTTAAATGGATAATTAATCCCATATGATGATTAGATGTGGATAGACAATTAACCTTTTAATGGTCATACCGGCCAAAACTGGCCTCTGTTATGGACTTGTGGAATGTCCATTTACAGGCCATTAGTAATTATTGGAAATTTATCACTGGAATAACTGGCTCGATAACCGAGCCAGTCATTCCAGTGATAAATTTTCAGAAATTGTATTCTCTTAGCCTGTAATTCAATAGGTAGATGTTTAAATTTTCTTGACCAAATTTGACCGTTAAAGGGTTCAAGGGAGGTAAGTTATTTAGAAGCAAAATTACATACCTCTTCTAATTTCTGCTTCAAATCATCTTTTGTACTCGCCAAATCTTGTCTTAGTCTTTCCAACTCTTGGTCTTTTTCTGATATTAACTTTTCTTGCTCTGTTGCAATTTGATTTCGAACTTTAATCTAAAAGAAACATAAACAAGTGCAAACATCCTATAGTTGAGACGTAGGCAGCTTTGTCAGAAATGTCAAAGATTTGACAGACCGCCAGACATACCTACAGACACACAGACTTGTACTAATTGTGACTCGCAAGCAAGAATGTCTGAAGACAGTTGTAAAAGGTTTGATACTAATATTCGCCAGAATAAAAAACAACATTTAATCATACAAAGAAGTACTAAATAGAAAAATGAAATCTAGCCAATTAACCCTTTCATGCCGAAGTCAGCCTCTGCAGCTGTCTTGATGAATGTTCATTTGGAGGCTCAGAGAAGGCTCTTTTTGAAAATATACTGCTGGAATGCCTGGCCGAGCCAGTCATTCATAAATTTTCAGTCTTCTCTTGGTCTGCAAATAACCATTCAATAAAATATTTTGATTTACTTGACAAAATTTAGCCACTAAAGGGTTAACTCTCTAGCCTGTCCTTACTGATAATAAAGTGCATTGATTATACTCTCAAGCAAGGTCAATCTACAAGTAGTCAAATCAATGATAATCCATTGATTATACTCTCAAGCGAGGTCAATCTACAAGTAGTCAAATCAATGATAATCCATTGATTATACTCTCAAGCAAGGTCAATCTACAAGTAGTCAAATCAATGATAATCCATTGATTATACTCTCAAGCAAGGTCAATCTACAAGTAGTCAAATCAATGATAATCCATTGATTATACTCTCAAGCGAGGTCAATCTACAAGTAGTGAAATCAATGATAATCCGGATTATCCAGATCTCATGCTGTCTAACTAAATTAAGTGTTTCACATCACATACAAGAGATCCACAAACAGCGCTTTAATACACCCAAGATAATAAGCCGAAGAACGAGAGTTGTCAGAATATAGTGCTCACTTACCATGCCTTAATGTAGATAATGTCAAAAAAACCATTCAGACATACCGCATAAAGAATTATCATTGAAAAAACGATTTTCCAAATGGTGGCCCCCGGATGGTGGCCATCTTGGATTTCGGATCATCGTCAATTTTGATGGCTTTCTTCGACAGACGCAGTCCAAATCCACCTACAAAGTTTTAATGTGATCTGATAACCGGTATCAGAGTTATCATCCCGAAACCAATGCTCGAGATGGCCACCAGTGGCTGCCGGCCATCTTAGATTTTGGACGATGGTCGACTTCGAAGTTTCTTCCACAGATCTGGTACCATCAATTGAAGAAGTTCAATCAATTGAAGAAGTTTCAAAGCAATCCGATAAATGGTAACAGAGTCCGGGAACCAATTTTCAAGATGGCCGACGATGGCTGGTGGCCATCTTGGATTTTGGATCATCATCGATTTAGCTAAGTTGCTTCTCCAGATCTAGTCCAATTAATGGCTGAAGTTTCAAAAGATCTGATAAATGGTAGCGGAGTTATCATACACAAATAAAATTTTCAAGATGACCAGATTTCGGATCATTGTCGATTTCGATAGGTTTCTTCCCCCAGACCTTACCCAATCAACCTATGAAGCTACAAAGCAATCTGATAATTGTTAGCAGAGTTATCATACGGAAACCAATTTTCAAGATGGTCACCGATGGCTGGCAGCTTTCTTGGATTTAAGATCAGTATCGCATTTGATAGCTTTCTTCCTGACCTAGTCCAATCAGTTTATGAAGTTTTAAAGAGATCCGATAAACATGATAAACGGTAGTGGCGATATCCTCCAGAAACCACTCCGACGCCTACCCAAGTAGCCTAGGGAAACCTGACTGCCTGGGCAGCGTCATCATGTAATATCACACACATTTTTGGCCGGTCATAGCGGGGTATAGTGGTATTTTTGTCACACATTCTGTTATACAAGTGATTTTGTGTGGGTAAGTTTTATTAGACAATATCTGAAGTTGAATTCATTAATATATAATTATGAAGCTGAACAGGCTATCCTGACATCTAAACAAGTGCAAGAAATATGCTGAGCATGAATATAATGAAACAGATTTGACTTACTGGCCAAAAGTAGCAACAGTTTACAGTTAAATTAGTTTCAAATTTTATACCAGTTTTACTTCATGGTTGCTGTGAAATTGGGAAGCTATGATTTAGACTATTTAACCATCTAGAGCTAACAATATGCTACAGTTGATCCCTGTTGTCACACCTTAGCATGGTAATTCTTGATTTCTGTCTGAAGTTTTTTGATGATTTCATTTCCCTTCTTCAGTTCCTCTGCCATAGCCTTCATTTTATTCTGCACACGGACAAATTCTTTCTGTTTTGACTCTAAATCACATTCATACTTTTTCTGCAAATAGGAAAATAAAAAGATGATATAGAGGCTTTCTCATGGAGCCGCAGGATTATAAACACAGATAAATGCATGTAATATATACTATGCCCTGCCCATCTCTAACCAAGCTCTGCCCATGTTTTGCATGTGTAGGGATCAATTTACATTACTATGAATCCTGAATTCAAAGAATCCCAAATTCAAGGTAATCTGTTGAATATTTCGTAACTACTTTGACTGGGAGTTGTTGATGCCAATCGCAGCAACAGCATTCAGTCAAATTAGTTTCAAAATATTCAACAGAATGTTTATTAAATATTAAAGACATAATTCGTACAACTGATGGACCATTCCAGGCTCATGACAGAGTATATTTGTCAATTATGATTTTGATGTCACCCTACATGTGACGTAATTGATTAGGACATCATATACTTGGCTGACATCGGATTCATCCATTGTGTAATCTGGCCTATATTTGTAATCATGGTCTAACACATTTAAGTGGATACTCAGAAAGTGAGCCTTTACAAGAGCCTCTACATATACAGTACAGCTAAGAAATAACTTAATATGTTTTCAAAACAAAATAAAATGTACTGTTGAATATTTTGAATATAATTCGAGTGGAAGATATTGTGGCCTAAGACAATAATATCTTCCAATCCAATTATGTTCAAAATAATCAATAGAACATTTCTTAGTATTCTTACATGGTGTTCAAAATTGTACTAACATGTTTTGTTTCTATTTTGTAAACATTTTAATTTATTTAAGAGCTGTACTGCATGAACAGTGATTATCTTGACCATAGTGTTACATAAAGCTGCTGAGATCAACAGCTTTATGTAACAATGTGCTCAATATCACTAGCAGGTATCGCGATAAAGAAAGAGAATAATGGTCACTGGAAATTACTAATTCGCATTTGTTCAAGAAAAATTCAAATTTTCTCATAGAAAATGTCCATTTGCAGAACAAGTCTATTTTTGAAAATTTACAACTGGAATGACTGGCTCAATAACCGAGCCAGTCATTCCACTGGCAAATTTTCAAAAATAGTCTTCTCTTGATCTGCAAATGGACATTTCTCAAGACCGCCGCTGAACCCGTTTTTGGCCCGTATGAGTGTTAAAGGGTTAAGCTTAACCAACAAATAACGTGATTATGTTCGATACAGGTGATCAACTTTCTGTTGGAAATTGCTCATTATGTTGGTAACAGGTTCTCAGATAATGAGCAAAAGCTGTGTTTGATATTAACTGAGACTATTTCGAGCGAATAGTCGTGTATTTTCTGAAATATTGACGTATATGTCACCTGTTTATGCAAAAGTTATACGAGTTATGTTAGGGGCAATTTAAATGGATAAACAAATATTAAGACATTCATATCATTCGTGAGTATAACATACTCACCTAAGAGGTGCTGCGGTGTAAAGCAGCACAAATTATTTAACTCAAATTATTTTCAAACTATTCAACAACAGTTACTATTCTTGAACATGAAATTTTAGCATTCACACTTAAACCATTAACACTCAAGTTAGCCAAAAAAGGCTTCTGCTTCTCCATTTTCAGATGAGATTATTTTTGAAAATTTACCACTGGAATTACCGATCTGATAACTGAGCCAGTCATTCTAGTAGTAAAGTTTAAAAAATAGTCTCCTAGTCTGCAAATAGACATTAGAACAAATTTGAGGGTCAAAGGGTTAACTTCTTTACCCTATAAATGCTCAAAGAATCCAACCTTTTGACCTTGCTCTGATCCCAGTAAATCTGTCGACTTGGAGATGACCTGTTCTTTATCCTTGACCTCCTGTTCTAGAACAGCTGTTCGCATTCGAAGTTGATTGGCTAATTTCTCTTGCTCATGATAGTCCGCATCTAATGAGGATGTTTGTTTCCGTAGTGACTGAATTTCCTGCTTTGAACGGAAATTTTCTTCTTCCAAAGAATTAACTTTTGATTTAAGTTCTCGAATTGTAGCTTCAGACTTGTACCGCTTATCGGTCAAATCCTGTAAATAATAATATTGTTTCCAGCATGGCTAATGGGACAATACATAAAATGTGGAACAATATAACCAGGATATATATAAAACAAGAGGCCCGAGGGGCCTGTATCGCTCAACTGGAACATAGACATTTCAACAAGAAAAGGTAACTGCCTAACTAGAACCCCAAGGTTTGGCCAGAGCTACAACACGAACAAGGATGTGGCCTAACAAATTTGGTTAAAATTGGTCCAGATCTGAAGTCTACCATAAAAGGGTCCTTCCAACCAAGGGTGGTTGAAATTGGCCAAGAGCTTATTGAGTAGTCTTTCTACCGAATTATTTTTGGAAAATCCAAGATGGACAATGGAAATATTGAGCAATCAAAATTCTGTAAACATGTTCTGAATCCTACCACAATTCATCCTTCTAGACAAGTTTGGTTAAAATCAGCCAAGAGGTCTAAGGAGTAGGCCTTTAGCTGATTTCCCTTTTTTGTGTGGAAAATCCAAGATGTCTGACAGAAAAATTGAGCAATCAAAATTCTGAATAGAAATTCTGCAGCCTACTACGATATGGTCCTTCTAACCAAATGTGGTTGAAATCTGTCAAGCAGCTGATGCTATGCAGCATTTAGAAAATTCCCGGTAAATTTTTCATAAGATTTAAGATTTTCACTTAAAAAATGGACCAATCAGTTCTTACGTCTACTCTGACAGGGTGTTTCTAAACAAATTATCTAGAAATCTGCCCAGCAGTCAATGAGGAGTAGCCTTTAAAACAAAAGTTGACAGATGACAGACAGATTAAAGGATGATCGGTATGCCATAAGTGCACTTGTCCTATCAGGATAGGTGAGCTAATAACCCATGAAAGCATAATGCTAAATTATCTAACACTATAGCCCATGACAGCATAATGACACAATACCCAATACAATGAATGACATCACAATACCAAAATATCTAATACATGTAGAACAAGCATTCTGTAAGTATTGATTTGCAATACATGTCCCCTAATTGGTGATATAAATCTTTAGAGATTGACAGTCAAAAACTTCATTAAAAATTGACAGAAGCAGCTGAAACTCGATCTTGATCTGTAACTTCTCATAACATAGCAATAAACCAAGTTTCAGTTATATATGGTGAAGGAGAACAAAAAAGTCTTGAAAGCTGATATGTTTGTATTTCATAAGTCGAAAGGGGACATAACTCCATAAAAAAATGATGCAAATGCCTGAAACTCGAACTTGGTCTGTAATTTCTCAAAACAAAGCAAGGAACCAATTCTTAGTTGAATATCTTGAGACTGTGAGAAAAGGGTGGAAAAACCCCCACAAACCCCCCCTTGCGGGTTGGTCTGTTGTTTTATTAACCACTATAAAAACATACTTACTGTTCAATCACTACTTGCTAAATCAATTATCTGCATTTAGCTATCAGAATAAGATTTTTATGCTTGCATACACTCCTCCCCATGCGTATTCCTATAAATATGGACCCTCAACCAGATTACTGGTTAGGTCCATCTCCAGTATATTAACTGATATAGACTGGCACCAGTCTGTACTCACTCCATAGTGACACCTGTCACTAAGCGCGCTTGCGCATGCGCACTGGAGCCCAAATGGGAAACAGATTCGCTTTTCTGAATTTAAGTGCCAAATATTATAGGCAAATTCTCAAATCAATTCCACGCGGGGTGGCTGAGACCGGGTCATAGTGATTGAATGGTGATCAACACGCAAGGGGGGGTCTGTGGGGGGTTGTTATTACACCACAAAAACATCCATTACTGTTCAACCACTACTTGCTAAACCCGTAGATTTGGTCAGTGCCCCCCTTAAAACATTAGGTGGGAAGCAATTTGAGAATCAACAAACAGGGATAAAAATCAAACCAATCTTATCCAAATGTTAATAAACACTCACCATTTCTTACAGATGCAGTCTTAACGAAAATGGCGAGATGTGCTTGGTAAATGGTCTTCGGCTTTTTTGGTTAAAATCGTAATATTATGAAAGAAGGAGGCTGCTGCACTCTGATCTTTCAGATAAAAGGTTGTAAAAGAGGATTCGGATTTCCATCCTGCAACCTGCATGACTTCATCTAAATACGAACCGGCAAAAAGCGCAAGAGGAACCATTCCTCTAACATCATGAGCTTTAATACGGGAGATTAATTTGTTCCGGAGAAGCTATCTCGTAACAAAGCTTAATTGTCGCCCAAATCCATCAGGATATCGTAAACTTTGAGACCGGCTTAGCTAACTCTTCCGCCTAAGAAAAACATAAAAGGGACGGATCAAATCTTTTGAAACCAGTTCGCTGTTTGTACATTCTTAATGCCCTAACAGGACACCAGAGTTTGTCGGAAGGCGAAAAAGACGATAATGATTTTAAAATGATCGGACTAGCAGGAAACCGGTTAGACAGAGTTTTAGATAAAAAATCCCTTCTGGGATGAAAAACCAAACCGGCTCCTGAAACTATAAATCTCTCCCTTTCAGCAGTAAAAGCATGAATTTATGAATGCCTTCTAGCAAAGGCCGTTAATACTAATAGAGGAGAGGTTCAAAATGACAGCCTGCCAGCACTTGAAGAACCAAAGCAAAGTTCCATGAAAATAAAGGCTTAGCTATCGGAGTACGAATATTGCCTAGACCTCTAATAAAAACTATTAAAGGTCTTAGTGCCCTTGACATCGGCATACAGAAGGCAAGAGAAGATGCCAGAGAAACTCTATATCCCCTAACCGTATTAGCTGATAAATGTGAGGAATCAAAGAGATATGTTAAAAAGTCTAATAATTGGAGAATAGAAACAGAATCGGGCACGAGACCTTGGTCTGAACACCATTCTCCAAAAATTTTAAGTCGAAACTCTGCAAGGTGACTCTCTTCTGGAAGAATCGATAATAACTGGAGATCTTGAAGAAACTTTATTCTCGTAGACTTTAGTTTCGATATTCTCCAAACACACAGACTGAAGATTTCTGGGTTTGGATGAAGATAAAGCCCTCAACCTTGAGACAGAAGACCATGGGAGAATGGAAGAAGACGAGGGAAGTCTACCATGAGATCTAGGTCTACAAACCAAATCCTTTGGGCAAAAAAGGAGCTATTAAAAGAATCTCGCAGATTTGTTCTTTGACCTTCTGCAACACTAACGGAATCAAAATCGTTGGAGGGGCCGCATAGACGAACATTCCTGTCCAGGACTGAGACAGGGCATCCACCGCCAGGGCTTGACTGTCCGGAAAAGGAGACATGTAAGAGGAGATCTGAGCATTCAGAGATGTCGCAAACAGATCTACCAGAGGACGATCCATAAGACTGAAAATCTCTTTGACAACCGACCCATTTAACTGCCACTCTGTGTGGGCGAATTTGCTGGGACGTGACAGTTGGTCCGCAAGAAAAATCAGACTGCCTGGGACATGGGAAGACACTAGAAGAATCTGATTCTTGCGACACCATAGGAGACGGTTCCACACTTATAGACAAAGGAGGGATGACCTTGTACCCCCAAGCCTGTTGATATAAGAGACCACTGTCGAATTGAGACTTTGAGACCTATCACGAGGATCTGACCATGAAAGGAGAGCCTTCTTGACAGCACACAATTCCAGAATGTTGATATGAGCTGTCGACTCCTCCAGAGACCAAAGACCGGAAACCGACAGGGAGTCCCAGACCGCTCCCCACCCCTCCTGAGACGCGTCTGTGAAGATAATCGCCTGAGGGGAGGACTTTACCAGTGGAACACCCATCAGAAGCAGAGAACGATCTTTCCAAAAATCTAGAAGAGGAATCAAGTGTTCTCTGATGAGAATCTGATGGTAAATAGAGTGAAACGACTGCTTCCAAAGTGACATTAAATACATTTGGAAGGGTCTTCTCATCAGCGCCGCCCATGGAATAACATTCTCTACGCTGACCATCAAACCTATCACTCCTAGCAGAAATCAGACCATGGAAGAAGACAGGATTTCCATTGCCCCTGATAAAGCCGTTATATTCTTGGATCTGAGGGGAAGACTAGACCAAGATCGAAAGAAACGCCTAGATGCGTGAAGATTTGAGAGGGACCTAGGCTTGATTTCTTAGATTTAAAATCCACCCTAGGTTGCATGCCAGACTGCAAACCTCTGGAAGAATTCCTGAGAGAATTGAGCAAGACTGCTTTACTAACCAATCGTCTATATAAACATGTAGATGGATAGAACGACGGTGTAAAATTCCTGCCACGGCTGAGAATAGGCGAGTAGAAAGAATAGGAGCCATGGTCAGGCCAAAAGGCATGAAGCGAAACTGCCAAACTCGATCTTAGTAAGCAAATCTCAGGAATTTTCTGAAGGAAGGGTAAATGAGAACATGAAAAAAGGCGTCATTATGGTCGATGGAAAACGACCACATACCCTGATCTAGACTGGAAATGATCTGGAAGATGGTCTCCATCTTGACTTGGGAGTAAGAATCATGCGATTTAATCATGTCATACCCCCTTGTTAAATTAAAATGAATGCAGATTTGAATGTTTCAGAGTGAATAAAGATCATTTTACTAAGATTTAATGACAGGGTAGGAAATCCTACTCTAGGCAGAACGCTCTCATGTATGTATAAATTCCTTAGAATTAACATCATTCACAAAGAAAAGTAACATGTTAATGACCAAATTGTCAATTGGAAGGACCAGAGGAGATAAGAAAGAAGAATTAGAAGAGGAAAGAGCCGACACAAAAGAAGGAAGGTCTATAGAAAACTTGTACTTAAAAGGAAGAGAAAGGGACTAAGCAATCCACCTGGGAGCCAGGGACCAGTCATCTGAAGAGACCCTGACTGGACAAAATCTCTTCAGCCCCTGACCGACTTGGGAATAGAAAAATTGGAAGGATTAGGAGATGGAGAAGAAAAATGATGAGAAGAATCACCAGAGGCCATAGAATCAACAGTTCAAATGGAAAGAGGAGAGCAAGGCCTCTTAGAAGCCAGAAGAGAAGAAAACTAAATAATCAGAAAAGGAAAACGATTGATCAGAAGGAATGTGAACGGATACAACATCCTGACCAGAGGACATGGAAAGAATAGAGACTTTAATCAACAATTAGAAACTCAAGCTCAAAAGAGAGAACGACAGAAACAATCGGATCAAGATGATCAAAGGAGGAAGAAGAGGAAGGAGGAAGAGAGGAATTAAGAAGAATGGAAGATGAAGAGGAAATAACAGGACCAGAAGATCCCTGGAGAGGATTGGTAGAAGATGAAATATGGGAAAAACCCAGAGGAGGGAAAAATGAGGCAAACAGAAAGAGAGAGAGAGGAAGGAGAACATGACTAGAAGAAAACTTTAGAAGGAGAAGGGGCAGAGGATGAAGGAAGAGACCTATACTTATCTTAACTCATTATTATTAAAGACTTAGAACCAATATTATCATCTTGTAAAGACGGATGTCATAGAGTTTAATATGCCAATAAGAGGAATGATTGATAGAATGATAATGAATATCTGGGAACAGCTAGATGTTAAATACACAAAACACTGATGCTTGATTATGATTAAACACTACAGGATGAATCACGAAACAAAACGCTGAAAGACAGAGGCGATATAAAATCAAAACAAAAAGACTCACCTAAACCATGACTGTGACAATGCAGAAGAAAAAACTCGGCTTTTATTCCTTCTTCCTTCACCCTAATCTTATTTCTCTATTCTCAGCGTTTTCTTGCTCGTGTAATCATTAATCTTAGAGCCATTCTCTTCCCTATGAATCCACTACTGAATCTTTTCCTTTCAGCGCCTGTCAGAATTAGACTAAGAATTACGCTAGAAACAGGAATTTTCTTCAAGAAATTAATTCCCTTTGTTAAAATAAATATGTCAATCTACCGACAAGAGGAAAAAAGAGCACAAAAAAGGCTGAACGGCCCGAAGACAACTGGCCATCTAAAGTTGGATGAAATTAAAAATTTATTTTAATTGCGACATCTAGCGATAATGGGTACTTATCGACTGCAACAAAAAACCCATCCGGCAACCAGTCGGAAGTCTTTAATTACGTTGAAATGTTTCAATGATAAAAAAATTAATGCTGAATATCTACAATTCCAAGAGAGACTTCAAGACTGGCAATGTCTCGGAATTAATATTTTCAGCGATTAAACATCCCGATTTTAAAAGCACTTACTGAAATAAGACTAACTCTTAGACAAAATGATGACTAGATCCTAGGAAAGACAAACCTGGAATCTCAGTAAGAGCTATCACCGGAAATCCAAAACAGGAATACAGAACCGGAAGTTAATCATAGAACACCATGAAAAACCGGTAATGACCCTATCCCCGGATGTACGAACACGGAAGTGGAAAAATAGGAAACGGAAATGCGCAAACCGGAAGAAGACAACCGGAAACTGAATCCAGATGTACATTAAAAAACCAGAATAAGCATAGGAACCGGAAATATGCAAACCGGAAGTTAGACCGGATACGGAAAGAACGGAGGTAGATCCGGAAACGGAAGTAACCCCTGTCCTGAGGACCTGAATCCACTCTAATTGGCATATATGTTAAAGACGGGGGCTTCCGCCGCCGCCACCACTGCTTGAAGGTCATGCCTTTTCTTCTTATTTACAACCTCAAGACTCACGTGGGTTTGACTCGGTGACCTGCTCGAGATCACCTTCGAGTGCTTATTTGGTCTAATTATTTGCTCTTTATTCTTAATTCATCCACTAGACCGGAAGTACGTACCAACCGGAAGCGGAAGTCGGAAAAGCTTATTAGTCATACCGGAAACGGTCGAAACGGAAGTAAGAACCGGATCTTGAAGACCCGGATGTCCTGCAAAACCGGATGACATACTGGAAACGGTCAGAACGGAAGTAGCACCGGAAAACAGCAGTAAACTCGAGTCCCGAGGACCCGAATCCACCCCAACGGAACTGGAAGAACTAGCAAAACCAGATTGCGGACTATGGCTATAGGCGACCTATGGAATCTTGACGACCGGTATGACCGAAATTTTGGCATTAGCATAATGCTTTTGGACGGGAGCTTCTGCCGCCGCCACCGCCACCACTGCTTGAGGTTATGCCTATCACCCTCAAGACTAATGTGGGTTTGACCAGGTGACCTGCACGAGCTCACCTTCAAGAGCTTTGTCGCTCTAGACTTTGTTTAGGAGACCTGATTACTTGCATTGACATTAGAGGAATCAGTTTCCCCCATTTCCCCCTTGGGCTATCGTCGGAATCAGCAGAAACTTCCTGTTTCTTGGCCTCCATGATGGCAGAAGATATTCTTTCGTCTAAAGATTTAGTCAAAACTGCAGCGAAGGATTCAAATCCCGCAAATAAAGCTATCACAGCTTCCGAATTCGCCAAAGAAGGCCGCCCCCCCCCCCACCATTGCTGCTGGATTAGACATATTAGAATATTGCAAGACACAGCTTTTGTCTACTAGCAACGGAGGAAGGGGAAGGACGACCATGGGGCAGCGCTGTAAGGACGAATAATCCTTAAAGAAACCTAGATACGAATGCAGACCACCCTATGCAAAACCTGCACATCGATATGGGGGTACACGTAGTTGATTTATCGGTCGTTAAAACACTCTTAAAAAACGGGGAAAAAAAGATTACGAAAGAAGAATACAGCTTAGAATTTCGATAAAAGGAGTCTAGAAACATGCAAACGCCTTTCAACGAAAGGCCGGAAAAGTTCAAATTAAAAAATCCCTAAAGACAAGAAAACAATCTATCATAGGGAAATAAACGTAATACCTTGTAAAGCACTATTTTTTCTTTTAACTGAAAGTCATTAAGGGCTCACTGGAGTAATAGAGTGTTTTTATATGATGATGACTTAGGCATATTAAAGTTGCTACCACAAAACGAAACCCACGAAAACCGGTAACATTTATATAGATAGTTATAAAGTTCAATATAACCACGAAATACTTCCAAAAACATAATTTTGGGAGGATAGACTTCATAGTAGGCATATCTTAGCATGAGGAAGTCTGTCAATAGTAAGCTGACACAGCGCAAAGCTATAAAAACTTTCTGATAATATTTGTGCAGTTGTTCTGCTTGCAGAATAAGGGAAAAGTGAATCTGTTTCCTATTTGGGCTCCAGCGCGCATACGCAAGCGTGCTTAGTGACAGGCGTAACTATGGAGTGAGTACAGACTGGTGCCAGTCTATATCAGTTAATATACTGGAGATGGACCTAACCAGTAGCCTGGTTGAGGGTGCATATTTATAGGAATAGGCATGGGGAGGAGTGTATGCAAGCATACAAATCTTATTCTGGTAGCTAAATGCAGATAATTGATTTAGCAAGTAGTGATTGAACGGTAATGGATGTTTTCGTGGTGTAATAACAACTAATATTTTTGGTATTTCTTAAGTCGAAAGGGGGGTGGGGGCACAACTGCATGAAAAACTGACGAAAATGTCTGAAACTCGAACTGCTCCGTAACTCCTTTCTCTTAAATATCTTAAAGGAGTGTGAAAAAGTGCGGAAAGCTGATATTTTTCATCGAAAGGGGGCATAACTCCATAAATAAGAGCTCCGCAAACAGCGCATAATACCCCGCCGTGATGACAAACTAATAAATGACAGCTTTCAGAAAATATTTTTTCCTCAGACCAGTAATCCTTATTAAGTGTCAGTGATCTGCTAAATGGTCATGAAGGTATCGTCCGGAAACCAATTTTCAAGATGGCTGCCGCTGACTGGTGGCCATATTGGATTTAGGATTATGGTAAATTTCGATAGGCTTCTTCACCAGACATATTCCAATGACCCTAGGAAGTGATCCGATAAATGGTAACGGAGATATCATCCAGAAACCAAATTTCAAGATGGCAGCCTGTGGCTGGTGGCCATCTTGGATTTTGGATCAGTGTTGATTTCAATAAGTTTCTTTCTTAGACCTAGTCCAACCACTCTATGAAGTTTCAAAGCGATCCGATAAACGGTAACAGAGTTATCATCCGGAAACCAATTTTCAAGATGGTCACCAGTGGCTGGTGGCCATCTTGGATTTCGCATCATTGTCAATCTACATAGGTTTCTTCACCAGAGGTAGTCAAACTACCCGATGAAGTTTATAACTGATCCGATAAACGATAACAGAGTTATCATCTGGAAACCAATTTTCAAGATGGCCACCAGTGGCCGGCCATCTTGGATTTTGGATCATTGTTGATTTCGATAGGCTTCTTCCGCAGACCTAGTCCAACCACTCTATGAAGTTTCAAAGCGATGCGATAAACAGTAACAGAGTTATCATCCGGAAACCAATTTTCAAGATGGCCACCGGTGGCTGGTGGCCATCGTGGATTTCGGATCATTGTCAATTTCGATAGGTTTCTTCCCCAGACCTAGCCTAACCACTCCATGAAGTTTCAAATCGATCCGATAAACGGTAATGGAGTTATCATCCGGAAACCAATTTTCAAGATGGACGCCGGTGGCTGGCAGCCATCTTAGATTTCGGATCATCGTCGATTTCGATAGGTTTCTTCCCAAGACCAAGTCCAACCACCCTATGAAATTTCAATGTGATCCGACAAAGGGTAACAGAGTTATCATCCGGAAACCACTCTGCCGCCTGCCCGGACGGATGGTGGCATTACATAATATCCCGCAAAATTTTTTGCAGGGGTATAAAAACTAACGCATATGCCTGAAACTCGAACTTGGTCTGTAACTTCTCATAACAAAGCAATATACCAATTCTCAGTTGAATACCTTGAAGGACTGCAGAAAAAAGTGTGGAAAACCAACTGCGACAGACAGACAGAGTGCAAATCTGTAGTTCCCTGGTTTTACAGTAGGTGACTAATAACTCATGACCTCATAATGCCAAAACATTTAACACAGAAACTCATGACATCAAAATGCCAAAAAATCTAACACAATAACCCATGACATCATAATGAAAGAATACCTAGCATAATAAGTCATGACATCATAATGAAAGAATACCTAACACAATAACTCATGACATCATAATGAAAGAATACCTAACACATAAACTCATGACATAATAAAAGAACACCCAACACAATAATTCCTAACACAAGACTGTACCTCATGACATCATAATGGCAGAATATCTAACACAATACCTCATGACATCATGACAGAATACCTAACACAATAATCCATGACATCTTCAGGTGGTAGTGATGAGCGTTACCAAATTTCAACAAATTCTAACTGTAGGAATTGCATTCACAAGAAGTAGACAGATGGATGGATATGCTGATGGCTATATCCCACCACAACCCCATCTTCCAGCTCTAGAGGGGGTGGTGGTGGTGGGTGCGTGGGGGGGATAAAAATAACTAACACAATAACTCATGACATCATAATGGCAGAATACCTAACACAGTAACCCATGACATCATAATGACAGATCTAACACAATACCTCATGACATCATAATGACAAGACATAACCCAATAACCCATGACATCATAATGCCAAAGCATCTAACACAATAACTCATGACATCATAATGACAGAATACACAGATTCAGATTATTTACTGGCACAAAATCTTTTACATGAAGATATAGTCAAACATGAAGGTTACACAGACATTATACAGATTACAAGACATACAGTACAAATAGTGAACAGTTGTGATATAAAAAGAAAATGCTAATATATTAAATAATTCAATAATTATATGTAGTCTGCGGTTTGATTGACAGACTAATATATTATGCTAAGACATTTGTCACTGGTGGACCGACGCTTAGCATATTTTTAAGGCATTTTGCCTTCTAATGGTGCATTTTGAAACATAGTTCAATACCACTTTACAAACCTCAGTGTCACCATTATTATACAACATTAAGTATAAAGAACACAATAACTTATGACATCATAATGACAGAACACCTAACACAATAATTCATGAAATCATAATGACAGAATACCTAACACACTAGCGCATGACATCATAATGACAGAATACCTAACACAATAAACCATGACATCAAAATGAGAGAATACCTACATGTACCACAATAAACCATGACACACTACTGAATGCAATAACTCATGACATCATACTGCGCAAATACACCATACCATTAAGCATGACATCATAATGATAGACTACTTAACATAATAACCCATGACACCGCAATGAAAAAACAGTCACGAAAACGAGCCAATGATAATGACAGAATACCTAACACAATAACCCATGACATTATAATGAAAGAACACCTAACACAATAAAGCGTGACATCACAATACAAAAAAGTAACACAATAAGTCATGACATCATCATGCCAAAACATCTAAAACAATACCTCATGACATCATAATGACAGAATATACAACAAAATAACTCATGACATCATAATGCCAAAAACATCTAACACAGAATCTCATTACATCATAATGACATTCAATACCTACCATGATAAGCCATAGCATAAGGACAGAATACCCAATAAAAAATTGACTACATCATAATGCCAAAACATCTAACACAGAAACTCATTAGAGCCCACCACCATAGGATCCATCTAGTTAAATTTGCTTAAAATTCTCCAATCTCTGAAGGAGACTTGTTTTGACAATTTCCAGTAAATTTTTCATAAAATCTACGATTTTCACCAATAATATCAAACAATTAGAATGTCATAATTAATCAAGCCATGAAAGACTATTTAGTTTGTCATAGACACTTAATAGGCCGTCAGGTTGTACATATTGTATGTCTTTATTATTTAATAAGCATGCTGTTGAATATGTTGAAAGTAATTGGACTGGGCGTCGTTACTGCCTATGACAGCAACAGCACCCAGCCAAATTAGTTTCAAAATATTTAACAGTTTACATGTATAGTTTTCTGGAAATTGAGATTCAGAGTGCAGGGATCGATCGATCACATCACGGGCAAAGCGTGGGTGCAGCTAAGCTAGAGATGGACGGGGCACAGCTAAAACTGGATTCCTCCATACTATAAGATGCTACCTACCTTGTTGGAGTTCTCTAACTCATGTAATCGACCTTCAGTTTGCTTGACAATATTCATATGTGCTTGTTCTAGCTCCCGCTTCTCTCGTTCATAGCGCTGTTGATGGCTGGCCTGGGCCTGAGAACAAAACAATAAATGAATCATGGGGCAGGTGGTTGGAAATGCTAAAACAGGTATACCTTATAGAGATGATCAGTATTTTGGAACCAAAAATGTGGTGCTTCATTAGAGATATTAGCTCATAAGCTTCTAAATCTAATATATGATATTATGTGCAGAAAATGCTTCTAGGGAGTCAATAATAGTGTTTGACCACTATTTCTTATATGTGGGGCATGTTAATAAACAATAAAATGTAAATTAGGAATTCTGTGATCATAAAAATGTAAACATTAATTTGATACATGGACTCATCACTAGTACTGGCATAAAGCCAGCCAGCCAGTCCAGTTGTCCTTGCGGCTTCATCGGTCATAAAATTCAATGTCGACCTAGATACTGCTATAGATCATCAAGGGAACTAAATATAAATCTAGATTATTTTGAAACCAATTTTACTGAAAGTTGTTGCTGCCTGAGGCAGCAATGACTTTCAGGCAAATTGGTTTCAAAATAATCTGCAGTATTTTATTTATAGCATATTTAACTTCTGAACTTATCAAAGCTTCACCATCCACTACCAGAGATTGAAGAATAAAATCCAAACTGTTAACTGGCAGCCAATGGCTGCCTTGATTTTTCACGCAGTAGTCTACCTCTCTGCCATTAGGGTGCTTGCTACTTGTTATTCACAGATCATGTGTTTGTTTACATTTCTAATAGAAACGCGCATTAGAGTTATAAAAAACATAAAGTTTGAGGGGGTTAGGATACACTAATTACTGTAATTCTTTGCTGGTAGTAATTACACCCATATTTGCTTAGTTTAAAGTAAAAATACTAGACAAGATAAACTTTTTTTATAAGTTGGAGCTAAGGCCTCTTTGAAACTTTTGATTTCAGTTCTTGAATTGTAGCTTAACCCTATAAACCTCGAATTTGTTCACAAAAAATTGTTATTTTCTCAGAAAAAATGTCCATTTGCTATTTGTAGACCAAGAGAAGACTATTTTTTAAAACTTACCAAATCTTCTTTTGGTCTGAAAATGGACGTTTCTCAAGACCATTGCAGAAGCTGTTTTTGGCTTATATGAATGTTAAAGGCCATATATATATATATTAACCCTTTAATGCTCACTACCACTGGCTCGATAATCTAGTCATAAATTTTCAAAAATAGTCTTCTCTTGGCCTGCAAATGGCCATTCAATAAGGAAAATATTAAAATTTTTGGTCAAATATGGTCATTAAAGGGTTAAGTTACTCATCTGATCAGGTCAACATTACCCTCTGGGCAATCAACATTATTATCTGATCAGGGAAACATTATCCTCTGATCAGTCAACATTATCCTCTGATCAGTCAACATTATCCTCTGATCAGGTCAACATTATCCTCCGATCAGGTCAACATTATCCTCTGATCAGGTTAACATTATCCTCCGATCAGGTCAACATTATCCTCTGATCAGTTAACATTATTCTCTGATCGGGTCAACATTATCCTCCGATCAGGGCAACATTATCCTCTGATCAGTCAACATTATCCTCTGATCAGGTCAACATTATCCTCCGATCAGGTCAACATTATCCTCCGATCAGTCAACATTATCCTCTGATCCGGTCAACACTATCCTCTGATCAGTCAACATTATCCTCTGATCAGGTCAACATTATCCTCCGATCAGGTCAACATTATCCTCCGATCAGGGCAACATTATCTTCTGATCAGTCAACATTATCCTCTGATCAGTCAACATTATCCTCTGATCAGGTCAACATTATCCTCTGATCAGTCAACATTATCATCTGATCAGTCAACATTATCCTCTGATTAGTCAACATTATTATTTGATCATAGGCTTGCGCGATTTTTCGATTTAATCGTGAAGTTCGATTGATTCTAAAAATCACGATTTTTACTATGTAATTGAGGGAAAATTGGAAAATCGTCAAAAATGTCGTTTGTTTAAAATCCGAAGTTTGTACTTTTCCGTCGCATTTTAGCAGTACAATTATAATCGATTCACACGTGTGTTCATTGTGTTTATATCCCGCCGTGCAGGCGTAAAATAATTCCTAATCACAACACAATGCGCTATGATAGACAAACTAACAATAGCGAGGTAATCTTTGTCATTGAGAAAACCAGCCAGTTATTCCGTTGAATCACCATATAATTTTCTTTCTTTCGCTGCAGACCATGAGTCCGTCGTGAAATACCAAGTATATATTTAGTTGCAGTGTTAGGCAATAATCAGTGAACATAATTCTTTTTATTCTAGAGTTAGCAATTTCAATTAATAACAAGATCACGTGGCGTAATAATTGTTCTTTTTTTATTCAGAACTTTGTCATGTCTATTTAAAGAAAATAAAGTAACAGCATTCCAGATTGTTGTATTTTGAACTGTGCATTCTGTTGATTACTCTTAGATGTAAATCGAACATTCTGAAAGAAACTGTAAACTGCACATTAAGACGAGTTTACGCAGCCACTCTCGTAGCTACCCAAAGCTACCATCCTATGTATGTGGATTGAGCAGTATCTCCCCGGGTACTAAGATAAGTGGCTTCGCGCTATTCGGGTAATGACCTGAACTGATCCTACAAAGGGAGGCTATAAGCGGAAGCTGATACATCATGTGATTTATATTTTTTTCGACGACATTTTATGTCAAATTTTGATGAAATAAACAATGTTTATTAAACTATACGCAATATTTAGGTGGTCGCAATTAATAATTTCACTCCCGTGATGATGAATATAAGGTATACATTAAGCATAGACGTAGGATGGTAAGAATTTGTCGCCTGAAACTGCGTTCTACTTTCGTGCTATATTTTAATTCATTTATTTCAACTTTTTCTAGAAATTCTAAGTCCCAGTTTTTGTCACATTAACCCGGTTTATACTTTTGGGAATTTGGACCTACGATTCAATCGAAAATCGCGATTTTTTTTTTTACAAAATCGATTGCCATGTTTCAAAGCAGAAATTGTGCAAGCCTATCTGATCAGGTCAACATTATTGTCTGATCAGATCAACATTATTGTCTGATCAGATCAACATTATCCTCTGATTAGTCAACATTATTATCTGATCAGGTCAACATTATCATCTGATCAGTCAACATTATCCTTTGATCAGCTCCTCATTATCCTCTGATCAGTTAACATTATCCTCTGATCAGCTCCCATTTATCCTATGATGAGTCAACATTATTTTCTGATCAGTTCAACGTGATCCTCTGATCAGGTCAACATTATTCTCTGATTAGTCACCATTATCCTCTGATCAGTCAACATTATCCTCTGATCAGGTCAACATTATCCTCTGATTAGACAACATTATTATCTGATTAGTTAACATTATTATCTGATTAGTCAACATAATTATATGATCAGGTCAACATTATCCTCTGATCAGCTCCCATTTATCCTATGATCAGTCAACATTATTCTCTGATCAGTTCAACTTGATCCTCTGATCAGGTCAACATTATTCTCTGATTAGTCACCATTATCCTCTGATCAGTCAACATTATCCTCTGATCAGGTCAACATTATCCTCTGATTAGACAACATTATTATCTGATTAGTCAACATTATTATCTGATTAGTCAACATAATTATATGATCAGGTCAACATTATCCTCTGATCAGTCAACATTATCCTCTGATTAGTCAACATTATCTGCTTAGTCAACATTATCCTATGAGCAGGTCAACATTATCCTCTGATAAGGTCAACATTATCCTCTGATCATTCAACATTATCGTCTGATGAGGTCAACATTATCCTCTGATCAGTCAACCTTATCCTCTGATCATTCAACATTATCCTCTGATCAATCAACATTATCATCTGATGTCGTCTAATAACTCCTCTGATCAGGTCAGCATTATCCTCTGATCAGTCAACATTATCCTCTGATCAGATGAACATTATCCTCTGATCTGGTCAACATTATCGTCTGATCAGTCAACATTATCCTCTGATCAGTCAACATTATCCTCTGATTAGCCAAAATTATTATTTCATCAGTCAACATTATTCTCTGATCAGATCAACATTATCTTCTGATCAGTAAACATTATCCTCTGATCAGTCAACATTATCCTCTGAACAGATGAACATTATCCTCCGACCAGGTCAACAGTATCGTCTGATCAGGTCAACATTATCCTCTGATCAGGTCAACATTAGTGTCTGATCAGATCAACATTATCATCTGATCACATTAACATTATCCTCTGATTAGTCAACATTATTATCTGATCAGGTCAGCATTATCATCCGATCAGTCAACATTATCCTCTGATCAGGTCCACATTTTCGTCTGATCAGGTCAACATTATCCTCAGATCAGTCAACATTATCCTCTGATCAGATGAACATTATCCTCTGATCAGGTCAACATTATCATCTGATCAGATCAACATTATCATCTGATCACATCAACATTATCTTCTGATCACATCAACATTATTATCTGATCAGGTCAACATTATCACCTGATCAGTCAACATTATCCTCTGATCAGCTCCCCATTATCCTCTGATCAGTCAACATTATTCTCTGATCAGTTTAACACGATCCGCTGATCAGGTCAACATTATTCTCTGATTAGTCAACATTATCCTCTGATCAGTTAACTTTATCCTCTGATCAGGTCAACATTATCATCTGATCAGTCAACATTATCCTCTGATCAGTTCAACATGATCCTCTGGTCAAGTCAACATTATTCTCGGATTAGTCAACATTATCCTCTGATCAGTCAACATTATCCTCTGATCAGGTCAACATTATCCTCTGATTAGACAACATTATTATCTGATTAGTCAACATTATTATCTGATTAGTCAACATTATTATATGATCATGTCAACATTATCCTCTGATCAGTCAATATTATCCTGATTAGTCAACATTATCCTCTGATCAGTCAACATTATCCTCCGATTAGGTCAACATTATCCTCTGATCAGTCATCATTATCCTCTGATCAGGTCAATATTATTGTCCGGTTAGGTCAACATTATTCTCTGGTCAGGTCAACATTATCAGCTGTCTGAATGCTGTTATTGACTACTAAGCATTGATGTTATGCAATATGTAGATCTACACATCAACTGCATATTATACAACGGCTGGTAGAACATATGAAATATAAAACACTACATTGTTGTAAAGGAATCACCAGTCTGCCTGCATTAGTGTGTGGTTGATGTATCCAGTGTTGTCTTTTTATCCAACCCTCAAGGTTTTAAGGAAGAACATGTGTGGTAATGTTGGACAGATTTTGTGCACTATAGCTATGCAAAAAAAAGAAGTTCTGCAACAGTGTGTGTATATTCATGTTTTTCATCCTCGTATTGTTTGCTACATTGTGTGCAGGTAATTTAATGTACTACATCTGCATTTCAAGCCTGTTGAGTGACAGTGTGCCCACGCCTTTTGACCATGTTGTGGCAGACGAAACATTTCTTCTTCGTGCATGGACCAATCAGATTCTGCGTGTCAGTTGTTCAATTTTGTTTTTAACAAGGGCGTCATTTAACCCTTTAATGGTCAAGATTTTTCATATTTAAATGTTAAAAATTTTCTCAGTGTATGTCCATTTACAGGCCAAGAAAAAGCAATTTTTGAAAATTTATCACTAGAATGACGGGATCGATTATCAAGCCAGTCATCCTGGTGGTAAATTAAAAAAAATAGTCATATCTTGGACTGAAAATGGACATTCCTCAAGACCACTGCAGGGGCCTTTTTGGCTGGCATAACCCATAAAGGGTTCAAGTTTGATTCATCCTATAACCAAACATTGATGGTGTAGAGGTGTTCCTACGCTTGGGACACTTATCAAGCAGTTCCCACTATTTTGGATGGTTTCGATTTCAAATCCCCACTATATATCGGCGTCAGAACGAAACCTAGAAAGTTGGCTAGGAACAGGTTTTGGCAATGAAATACAATCACACACTATAAACTAGATATCAAACAATACACAAAAGGTCAGCATGTCAGATGACGGGGTCAATATGGTGCACATTAATGGTTAACCCAGCAAAAAATGGTATCAATAGTGGTACTCATAAATTATCATTTACAGAATACAGACCAAAATTATGTTTTCAAAATAGACCAATGGAATGTCATTACACTAGTAAAATTTTAAATAGTCTTTTGGTCAACATATTATAAATCCGCTATTCAATAGCAGAAATTCCTTGCCCAATTGTCAGCATTGTATGGTTTACTATATGACATACAGCCACACCTGTATCGAACGCTCTTTCTCTCTGCTCATGTCCTGCGACTGTTTCGCTGTCTGTTCCGTTATCCTGGACTGCCATTCAGACTTCAATATGTCCAGCTCCTTTGTAGCTGTTGACAACAACTAAAATAACAAACAAAATTCGCTTAACCCTTTCACGAACAACTCGCTCAAAACCAGCCTCCGCAGGGGTCTTGGGGAATGCCCAATTGCTGGCCAAGAGAAATCTATTTTTGAAAATTTACAACTGAAATGACTGGCTCATTATCTGAGCCAGTTATTCCAGTGGTAACCTTTCAAAAATAGTATTATCTTGACCTGCAAATGGACATTCAATAACAAAATATTTTGAATTTCTTGACCAAATTTGGTCATCAAAGGACTAAATAAACAACTTTAACCATTACCACTCTGATGCCAATATTCTATCTTTACTCTGTCAATAGCAAAGGAGGTGAATTTTGACCACGCTGTAAATATTGCTGAATATTATGAACAGAATTGGATTCAAAGCCATTGCTGCCGTCATTTTACCGGTACGTTCAAAATATTAAAAATATATTTAAAATATATTTTATTTTGGTTTAGAAGCATGTTAAGTTATTTAAGTACATTGTTAAAGTTCTTATCTATTCATAAAAGATACATATCCTAGCTAAATTTAGGACTATTTGTTACTTTATGGACACTAACTAACTGGAGCTGTAGCCGCCATTTCAGATAGATATTTGCTGGCGCCATTATTTCAAACTCTATTGTCTTCGCCGGTGCACAATTGTTGGTATAAAACCATTCTCGTAAAGCTAGTCATTCTTCTGTTGGCTTACAAGGTGAACGCATAGAAGTGCATAGCATAGTTCAATAGTAGGTGTATGTTTGCTATGGTGCAAGTGACAACAAATATATTTATGCTTAATGAAAACTGTTGCTGCCTATAGCAGCAACAGCTTTCCATCAAATTGTCAATATAATCAGCTGATAATTGAATTGTCATTAGGTAATGATCTGATTATAATTTGGCTGAAAATCATTGACACAACTTTCAATCAAATTGTTCTCGAAATAATAAGCAGGGAAGTCAATGTTGTAAGACTTGCTGAAAATAGTTCGAGCAACTTTATTGACAGCCATTTCTGACTAAGACAGCAAAAGCATTGTCCAATTTTTTTCAGAATAATCGGCGGGCTTTCTGTTTTGTTAGCTAACAAGTGCATGTAAAACTACTTAGGCCTGTATGATATACGGAATCGAGAACCAGTATCAGATATGCTCGAAGATCCTGTTCATTTCATTGTCAATCAGGAGGTAAGCATATTATTCTATTCACGCCTATGTCAGAGGCAATCACGCACGTACTGGTGTTCTGCTTGGTCTTTGTGAACATATTTGACACTGGAATACGCACATGATATAGCCCTAACTAATTGTGTATGCACTTGTTAGCTAACAAACAGATAGTCCGCCGATTATTCTGAGAAAATTTGATAACGCTATTGCTGCCTTAGTCAGAAATGACTGTCAATAAATTTGCTCGAAATATCTTCAGTAACTATTGCAACATTAACTGCCCTGCTGATTATTTTAAGAACAATTTGACTGAAAGTTCTTGCATCAACTATTTTCAGCCAAATTGTCATCAAATCATTACAAAGTGACAATTGTATATTAGCTGATTATTTCGAAAACAATTTGACGGAAAGTTGTTGCTGCTATAGACCGCAATAGTTTTCAGTAAACTTGTCATAAATATATTTGTTGTCACTTGCACCATAGGAAATATACAACTGGTATTGAACTACGCTATGCACTTCTATTCGCTCATTGTGGAAGCCAGTGGAAGAATGACTAGCATTACGAGAATGGTTTTATACCAACAATTGCGCACAGGCGAAGACAATAGTCCGTGACGCCAGCCAATATCTATCTAAAATGGCGGCTACAGTCCTAGTTAGGTAAAACGTCCATAAAGTAACAAATAGTCCCAAATTTAGCTAGGATACATGTATGTATCTTTTATGAATAGATTAGAACATTAAGTATAAATGATGCTGAGAGTTCTTTCTGAATATGGTTTGTGATAGAGCAGAGAACAGAACATACTTGTTGTGAGTGTTTCAGTCTCTGACTAAGGTCACTCTCTGTGTGCTCAAAACGCTCTTGTAGTAGACTGTTACAATCCTGTGAGCAGATAAATACAAAATAAGCACATAGTCCTGTACCCTGGTAGTATTATGAACACCCGGAAAACTATCTTTTAGCCCTTTAATGGCCGAGAAAATCGAGATTAAAAAAATTTAGTGTAATTGACTCAGTTATTCTAGAGGCAAATTGTCCAAAAATTACCTCTTTGCAATGTAAATGAACATTTTTCAACCCCAAAGTCCCGTCAAATTCAAGTCCAGCTCTTGAAAACCGTGGGAGCTAATTATATAAGAAACTACCAGTATTGCCACCATTGGCAGCATCAATTCAGTCATATTAGCTTCAAAATATTCAACAGCTAATTTCTTACATTTTAAATGATTTTTGTACTGATTCATGCAGGTTCAAAGGGTTAACCATTTCATTCCTGCAATCTATGCAGAACATCTTCACAACAAGCATACTGGATAACATACAATTTTAACCCTTTTGTTACTGTAATCCATGTTTCACACATTCACAGCAACCACACTGGATACAAGGATGTTAACTTTTTCATTCCAGTAATCCACACAGCACATCTCAGCAACCACACCGAATAACATGCAAGCATAAAACACGTTTCACAGCAACCATAATGGATAACATAAACAGTGACATTAGCCATTTCATTCCTGAAAAATATGCAATCTCATCAAACATACTGGATAACTTGCAATGACTTTAACCCTTTCATTGCCACTGGAATAACTAGCAAGATTATCGAGACCCCATGTGACGACTGCAGAAAATGCTTTAACCGGCTTGGCCAAAATGGTTACGTGGTAGGCTGGGAAAATTCGTTAAAATCTAGGCATCCACACAGGTGTTTGTTTTTTAGGAGAGCTTTCACTCTCGCAGCTCACTTAACGTTTCATCCCAGGAGAGTACATAATAGCGCACCTCAATTCTCAAGACGTCCAAAATTTAATTATTTTGCTATAAATGCAAATTTAGTAAGATATTTGCAAGTTTTCATTATACAAGAGGAGTAATCACTCACTGAGCACTGACCTTAGACACCTATTTTTAGCTCATCAGGATTTTCTAGAAACGAAGCTGAGGAGTACCAGATCTTAACGCTGTCCCCGACAAATCCTTGAAAAATTATGTTCTTTACGATGTAAAACGTAATCTGTTGAATAATTTGAAATTAATTTGACTGGAAGCTTTTACTGCCTGAGGCAGCAACTGCTTGCAGTCAAATTAATTTCAAAATATTCAACAGTTTTCCTGTATGGTTGCCTTGACAATGAGATAAGTGGCAATTAACTTGTGAAAGGGTCAAAATCTTGGTGTCCTCCACAAATTTGTCGGCCTCCCACAATTTATATGATCGACTACCAGACCTTAAAATCTTGGCGCCCTCCTCAAATTTCTAGGCACCCCACATTTTAAATGATCTACAACTTTTTGATTACGGTCATCTCCATTAAAAATTCAGTCACTGAGGACTATGGGATGCCTGGAATTATCCCAGCCTCAGTGGATATGATATTGAAATAATGTTTGTCATCCAGTGATAATATATTGTATGTTAGAAAACCGTGGACACCATTATACTGGTGGGTTAAACCTTTCAACGACAAATCCCTGAAAAAGTGTATTCTTTATGACAAACTTATTCTAATGAATATTTTGAAACTAATTTGACTAGAAGCCCTTGATCCAATCAAATTAATTTTCAAATATTCAAAAAATTTCCTGCATGTTTGCCTTGAAAATGAGATATGTGGAATTCATCTGTGAAAGGGTTAGTATTTAAAAATGATACTATGTAGTAACATAATCAAACACATACTCAGCGACTTCCACGTATCGGCAACCAACAACAGACGTGTCAGTGAAATTGACCGTTGGACAGATGTTGGAGAGACACATGACAGATATAATAACCATAGCATAAGCTCACTTCTGCTTCAAAATCAGTGAGCTAATAAATGCTCGGAACAATTGTTTTGTTGCAATACAATCAAATGTTGACAATGTGCATTCTGTTTTACTAAGATAAAGAGCTGAATTACCTGGAATCAATGTAATTATTAAAAGAAACACCTATGCCTACCTTTATTTGTTTCAAACAATCCGCCAGGTATTTCTTGACATCTGTGTCCGTGCCAGGTAAGAACTTCAAAGAGAGGTGTGTTAGATGCTTAAATGGATTTGTCTCAATCACGTTCAGAATGGACACTGTCTTGTCTAAGCCAGCAGTGTTCTGACTAATTAAGTGTAGCACAAACCTGAAAGAATTCCACATGAAATGTTAATACAGAACTTGGTTACTATATGTGAGTGTGATATCTTACATTCTAACCTGTACATACTTTGATATAAGTTCAATATAAAACTGATAAATTTATGTTGCGGATTGTGTTATTGGTGTAAGCAGAACGCATGAATTTAGTGTGCAGAAGATATTGATTGGTAATTTAGATGTCAATTTCCATTGATCTCCGTTTGAATATCATGTTTCAGTTTCAAATTCCCACTTCCTTAAATTAATTTTGTCCAGTTTCCATTGTCGTGGCTATGGGTAGAATAAAGATGAATCACAATATTATCAGTGATAAACCTAAATGATCCGTATACTCATGTATGTATGACATCATCTAGTCTGGCCAATATCCTGATCATGATCTCTATCCCAATTTTCTCCATGTTTTCATCTCTAGGACGATGGTTTCAACGTTTCAGGAATATAGATGGAAATACCATCATACATGTCTTAACCAGCCAAAGCCTGCTTCTGCAATGTTCATTTGCAGGCCAAGAGCAGACTATTTTTGCTAATTTAACGCTGGAATGCCCGACTTGATTATAATCAAGCCAGTCATTTCAGCGGTAAACTTTCAAAAAGTCTTCTAGAGCTAGGTCTACAAATGAAAATTCAATAAGCAAATTTTTTAATTTTCTTTACCAATCTTGCCCCATTAAGCAGATAAAGGTTTTACAAATATAAGACCCATCATAATGAATCATTTCAAGAGATGCTGGAATTGATCATATTCCTACTGATATAATTGAACTTGAACCTTCACCAAAATAAAACCAACTAGATTGATCGGTCGATGACGCGTCATCGCAAATCCCCACGTTCACCGCTTTGAACTTTTGACACCCCCCACAACCCATCCCCGGTAGCGGGGCCAAATGTAAATGTCATTTTGCAAACCACGATCATATGTGTAACGCACACACAAAATTTGGTTGAATTCCATCCAACAGTGTCAGAGGAGTTGCATTACAATCAATTTCATGACCTTTGGCCCCCCCCCACCCCGGGGGTGGGGCCAAATGTAAATGTGCTCATATACTCCACATTGATATGGGTAACTGACATACTAAATTTGGTTGCATTCCGTCCAACAGTGCCACAGGAGTGGCATTACAATAAATATTTTAACCTTTTGACCCCCACCCTCACCCATCCCTGGGGGCGGGGCCAAATGTAAATGTGCTCATGTAATCCACATTGATATGGGTAATCCATAGACCAAATTTAGTTGAATTCTGTCCAATGGTTTCGGAGATGTGTTACAATCAATTTCGCAGGTTAAAATTTGACCTTTTGACCCCTCCCCCACCCCTTGGGGGAGGAGCCAAATCTAAATGGCCTCTTGCACTCCGCAATCATATGGGTAACTCAGATATCACATTTAGTTAAGTTCCGTCTAACAATTTCAGGAGTTGCGTTACAACTGATTTGACCTTTTGACCCCTGCCACGACCCACTGGGGTCGGAGCCAAATATAAATATCGTCTTGCAAGGCGGAATCATATGGGTAACCCACATATCAAATTTGATTTAATTCCACCCAATGGTTTGGGAGATAGCGTGATGGACGGACAGAGACGGATGGAGGCGATTACAATATCCCTGTTTTTTTTAAATGTGGGAATAATAATTCCATAAAGTAGACTGAGAATTCAGTTTTACATTAGACTCAAATTTTTGAAAATCAATATGACTAATATATATATTTAATGACAAAGTTTACTGGGATCTTCTTATAATCTATTTTAATGAAAAACACCAGCAATCAGATCAATTTGTAATGTACTGTAGGGAGCATTTATAGATAAATGTAGATAAAGGACTGTGATCCAGTCTCTTGACCAAGAGTAACTACTGTAGACGGTTAATATATTTCCAAAATAAAAACAAAACATGTTAGGTAGTACATATTTGAGGACAATGTAAGAAATGTTCTGTTGAATATGTTGAACATAATTGGACTGAAAGACACTGCTGCCTTCCAATCCAATTACGATCAAAATATTCAACAGTACATATTAAGTTATTTCTGAGCGGTACCGTACTAGATGTTGATGCCACTATCTAAACTTCTAGAGTTCTAATGAATTGCAGAATATGGCTGAACAAATCTCCGAAATATGGCTTGGTCACAAAATTTTCAATGAATTTTCAGCTTTCAGGGGAGAGAACTTTGTTGAATATGAATGGATTTTGTGGAAACGGAATCCTCACACATTGTTTTCACGTAATATATCCACTGAAAGAAATTGTAATCATAAATTAAAAACTCTTCGAAATATGGCCCGGACACGAAATGGAGACGGATGGATGGAAATATGGATGGACAATGATGGTCATCACATAAATTCCCCGTTAAAGAGGGCATATAAAATTTAAGAAGGGCTCCGCAAACGGCGCATAGTACCCCACCATGATGACAAACCAATGAGCTATCAGAAAATATTTCTTTCTTCCTCAGCCTTATGCAGTGTCAAAGCGATCCCTTAAACGGTCACGGTGGTATCGTCCGGAAACCAACTTTCAAGTTCAATATTGGATTTCGAATTATCTTAAATTTCGATACGTTTCTTCACCACCCTATGAAGTGATCCGATAAATGGTAACAGAAATATTATCCAGAAACCAACTTTCAACATGGCAGCCCGTGGCTGTCGGCCATCTTGGGAGTTCGCATCATCGTCAATTTCGATAGGTTTCTTCTCCAGAAAATAACCGGTTAAGGAGTTATCATCCAGACACTAATTTTCAAGATGGCCACCAGCGGCCATCTTGGATTGGATAGACGGTTAAGGAGTTATTATCCGGAAACAAATTTTCAAGATGGCTGCCAGTGCCTGGTGGCCATCTTGGATTTTGGATCATCGTCGATTTCGATAGGTTTCTTCCCCAGACCTAGTTCAACCACTCTATGAAGTTTCAAAGCGATCCGATAAACGGTAACAGAGTTATCATGGGGAATGCAGGAAATTTCAATTTCCCTTTCTCCGAGATCTAACAATACTCACCATTCTGTTACTTTCTGATACACAGCTGGCCTTGACAGCTGGCTCTAGGACTACAGACTTAGAAAGCTTTACCGACTCCTTGGAACCGGGTACTCGGCTCCCAACTGCCGAGTACCCGTCTACCATAGAGCTTATATTGTTTGAATAGCCACCAAACAAGAGAAATCCATGGCTTGCCTCCGTGAGCCTGGGAGGCTGGGTCCGTAACAGAATGGTGACTATTGTTAGATCTCGGAGAAAGGGAAATTGAAATTTCCTGCATTCTCCTTCGATCAATACTCACCATTCTGTTACTTTCTGATATACACCAGATTTGTTCAGTAACCTGGTGGGAAGGGGCAAGCCATAAATGCTACTTTTGCCCCTTGGAGAAAGATTTAGACTTAACAACTTGACTAACGGAGACCTAAAAGGACCGTCAAGTTATCGGAACCGAATCACATTCGCGTCACTGCACCCCCCCCTTTTTCTCCTAAGAAAAGGGAGAGAACTCACGAACATGTACCTCGCCTGAAACACAAATATGCCAAGAGGGTTAACTGCTCTTTGCATATATTAGCCTGGGAATGAGCATGAATATATAAGATGAATGATCATGATATATAGACATAATACAAAACACTCTCAATCGTGAATTACCTCATGATATTTGGAATTCAGACCTGGAGCCTCAAACCATTCACTTGTCCGGCCTCAGTGACACAACTGGTTGATATCCTCTCGCTCGCCCATGCCTGCTTCTAAATTCTCTCTTACAAATGCCAAAAAAGGAAGAAGAGCAGTGCGGTCATATAGCTATTGTCTCAAACAGCTAAAGCGAGTGGAATGGCGAAGTCTGACACATCCCTCATATAGTAATCCGTGAAAGAGGACTCACAGTGCCCTTGTGCGACAGCCATGATATCCTTAAACGGAACACCATTGTCAAGGGCGGAAGAGGCGGCTAATCCTCTAACAACGTGCCCTTGCGCCTTGCACTTGGATCCCAGTCGGAATCTCACGGGTAATCTGAATGCATTCGACTACCCAACGAGAGATAGAATCCATGGATGCGGCGCCATATGAGTCTGTCCGTTTTGTACTTAGTCAAAGCACGGACTGGGCACCAGAAACTGGCATCACGATCCAACCTACTTAGTTTCGGTATAACGATCGGTTTGCCGGGATATCTCAAAAGATCGAGATCTTTGACATAAACCCTGATCTTGGCAGTAGATGCAGACCCTCTCTGGAGACAATAAATCGGTCCCTCTCTGCTGAAAGTGCATGGATCACACTGCGCCTTCTAGCTGAGGAAGCTGCCAATAGAAAGACCGCCTTTAGAGTCAAATGCTTTAGACTAGCCGAACGCAATGGTTCGAAAGGGTGCTTGGCCAGTACATTAAGCATTAAAGATAGACCCCAGGCTGGAATGACTACCGGTTGTCTCGGTCGGAGATTGCTCATTCCCTTCACCATCACACTCAACTGGGCCACCTCTGGACTATCCCTGTTGGCTAGACAAGGGATAACTGATGCCAAAGCTGACTTGTATCCAGCAATTGTGACAGGAGCTAGTCCTGAAAAGAACAGCTCAGAGAGAAAATCTGCTATTTGCTGAATAGTGGAATGAAAGGTAACAAGACCCTTTTCCTCACACCAGTCTGCAAATCTGTTAACCTTGTCGTTATATGACTTGAAGGTTGGCCTCCTTCTCGCAGCCGCGATGAAATCAGCAGCCTGTCGAGAAAAGCCTTCCGACGTGGAACGTTGTTTGACAACAACCACGCAGTCAATAACATTTCGGGACGCTCGTGTAGGAAGCGTCCCTTGGCCTGGGAGATTATGCTCGGAATCTCGGGCAACTGCCCTGGATTTTCCACCAGCAGATCTAGCAGATCCGTGAACCACGCCCTGCTTGGCCAATACGGCGCTATTAGCTGGACCAGACACGGTTCCTCCCTGATCTCCACCAATACCTTCGGCAGAAGGATGGTGGGTGAGTACGCGTAAGCGTGCATCCCTCTCCAGCTTATCGCCAGAGCGTCTGTATCGACGGCATTTGGATCTGGAATCGGCGAGACATAAGTCATGACTTGAGCCATTTCCCCTTGTGGCGAACAAGTCCACGTTGGGTTTGCCCCAATGCTCGAAGATCCTTCGTAGAACTGGAGGGTTGAGGGACCATTCTGTTGGCAGAATTCTCTGTCTGCGAGACAAAGCATCCGCCAGAATGTTCAATCGGCCAGGAATGTGAGCTGCTTTCAAAACAACCGAATAATTCCTGCACCATTGAATCAAGTGCCACACTTTGATAACAGTGTGGGTGACCTGGTCCCGCCTTGGCGATTTATGTATGATACTACCGTCGAATAGTCCGACCGTATCAATATCACCTTGCCCCTGATCATCGGAAGAAACTCTTCCAACGCCAGTTCCACTGCCATCATTTCCAACAGATTGATATGCAGCTGACTCTCCAGGAGAGTCCATGCCCGAGACCTGGTGTTCTCCCAGGCAGGCCCCCACCCCTCCAGCGATGCATCCGTGTACACGGACAGCTGGGGGTGGGGTAGGTGCAGCGAAACCCCTACTAGATTCTGACGCTGTTTCCACCATACAAGATGCGATATTATCGGCTCCAAAACTGGCACCAGTTTTGACAGGGGTTCTGTTCACTGTTTCCACAGAGACATCAGATACAACTGGATAGGTCTTCGCATTAGAGCAGCGTATGGGATCACTTGCTCCATGGAGACCATCACGCCCAGCATCCGAAGGAACCGCCTCGCCTGAATGTGGTTTCCCACTCGAAAACTCTTGAGGATGGCTAACAGACACCACTCCGGGCTCTGACGGGTAAACCCTGCCCTCCTCGAGATCGAATCGCATCCCCAAATAAACGAAATGGTGAGTGGGTGTCAACTCGGAATTCTCCTTGTTGACTATCCAGCCTAGATCTGAAAGTAAATTCAGAGTCAGAGCAGTATCCACGTTCAACCTGGCTGCAGATTCTGCTTTAAGCAGCCAGTCGTCTATGTAGGTGTGTAGCGCCACGTTCTCTGTTCTGAGAAATGCTGTCACCGCAAGGACCACTCTTGTGAAAACCCTCGGAGCTGTCGACAGGCCAAACGGGAGAACAGTAACCTCCCATATTTGATTCTGAAACGCAAATCTCAGAAACCTGTGCCAACTCCGGTTCATAGGAATGTGGAAATATGCATCTTTCAGATCGATTGACACACACCACATTCCCTTCCTCAATCCTGCCAATACTGACCTTGGCTTTTCCATCTGGAACCGAGGCGTATGGATAAATCAATTTAATGGCCTGAGATTGCGTATGGGTCTCCATCCCCCCCATGCTCTTGGGGACAAGGAACATATTTGAATAGAAGCCCGGAGTGTTCTGGTTCGCTGGGTTTATTGCTCCCTTCAGAAGCAAACCCGACACTTCGTTTTGAACGGCTTCTAACTTGTCTGGGTCCCGTAGTACGGGTGTCCGGACAGATTCTGCGGTGGAAAGTCCCACCACTCCGGCATGTACCCCTGGGATAACCATCCCGGGACCAGACTGTCTGACGTCACACCCCGCCAGGCCTCGACGAAACGCATGAGCCTTCCACCCACCATAGACGCCTCGACGTCTAACGGGGTTGTCCAGCTCGCGGTCCGCTCCCTACCCCCCCTTTCTTAACGAGAGAGAGAACCATTTCCGTCTTGGCTCGGCAGGTATAACCGGCACCGTGGTTCCTGTCGCACAGGTGCGGTCCAGGCGGATATGAAGGGAGCCCTCATACCCTCAGGTATGATCCGCTCCCTTCTTTCCGCCCTTGGAGGACTTACCCTTACCCCTCCCCCTGCCCTTCCCGCCTCTAGGGCGATCATGAGCAACAGTGGGGAGGGTAGGGGCCTCCACAACCTTCCTGGCTTTCTTAGCCGGCAGCGGCTGAGAAAATCCAGACGAAGCAGAAGTCGCAGTAGGCTTAGCTTTCGCCTTGCCTTTCTGCTTCTTCTGCGTCTTCGAAAGTTGGACAGCTAACGGTTTCCCTACAGCCCCTAGTGCGTGCGCTTGCCGCACTCGCTCCAGCTGTAGGCCTACCGCCAACCGATTCTGCGCAATGCTGGCAGTGTCCTCTACGATGGCCCGCGCCTGGCCACCGAAGATGCTAGGCCCTGTCAGGGGTGTCCCAAGAAGACGCTCCCTGACTGCCATAGCCGGATGCATAAAGTCAAGAACCACTTGCCTCCTGGACTTTGTCACACGCGCCTGCACCCTTGCCAGTACATCCATAGACAGCACCAAGCCGTCATTAATGCACGAAAGTGCCACAGGTGGCACAGGGTGGCCTGCCCCCGCTTCAGCCCACACCGACTGAAGAAGGCGATACGATTGGTTGACAGCACCCATAGCTGCACTCACACCCACATCGCATAGGGACAGGACTTCATCCTGGTGTGCCTGGGACTTGTACACAAGTGCCGGACCGGGGCCAACCGCTCCAGCACTCTGAACACCCAGTACCCAGCGGTCATTCTCGGTGACCGACGGGACAACACCATACCTGTCGTATTCCCCCCGTGGAATACGACCCCTCGCCCGCAAGAAGCTGGCCCTTGTTCATGCGTTGTTTGCTATACATAGTATCAAGCAACACCATAAACCATGGATCCAGTCCAACAGACTGGATCAGGGCTGCGGGCAAGATCCCCGTCCTAATCGATGCACCGATGGACGGGGTACATCCTCCTCGGCCGTGGTCGAAACCACAGACGGGTCCACCCTGGCTAGCCAAGCCAGAGCCTCAGACCAATCCGTCTCCGAGGAGGCCACTCCCGTGAACACGTCACCCGTTGACATGTTCACGGCCCTACCAGCAACGGCCTCCCGGCTAGGAGCCATTGCTGCTATGTCAGGAACTCCGGTACCGTACGGTTCCGCCGCCACCCCATGGAACACACCAGTCCATGGAGTACGCCTGCATGGAAACCGTGCGGACCCGTAGCGGTTATGGAACCGTGGCCAAACACGGGCGCCAACGGCACCCCATGTCTGACCGCCGGACCAGGCGAGATAGGCGAGTACCATGCCTGGCCGGCCACACCCGTCACCGTGGCGGGTGGCAGCAAACCAACCATCACGGGACCGGTGCCCGGTACCGGAGTGGCCTCAACCACGGGCGGAGCCGCTGCCCTGCGCCAGGCCAGACAGATGGAGGTCGGGTTCCATCAGGACGGAATCGACCTCCATGCTCTCCACCCGCGACCTCACAGGCCGCAGCACACTCTCCTCCTCGGCCTCCTCATCTTCAGACCCCTAAGAGTCGTCACTAGACAAGGAAAACCTGGCGGACGGCTCCCATGCCTGACGGACCGGCCACCGCTACTGGACCACCCGGAGGTGGCCGCAGAGAGACAGAGCCCATCAGGCCGGAGCCCGACGGGACTGCCAGGGGGACGTACGAAACGGCTCCTTCGGTGTCCAGTCCAGAACCCTGTCCAAGGACAGGGTCCGAATCAAACATGGGGAGAGACTGCCCCACAACTTTTGGCAGCAGGGACGACACCAGCGTGGGCAGAACGCTATGCAAGACACCTTGCCTAGCCGGACCAAACCACGCCGGCGGTGCCATCTCCGCCACCTCCGGTTGCAGACGTGGAACGCCCTCACGGGCCGAAACGGACGCTCCACGATTTACTCTCGGACCGCCTGACCCCGCGTCAGACCCTGCCAAGTCCTTCTGGCAAGGAACCTAAGCATCATATTGACCGACCACACAGCGCAAACGTTACACCTACTGTCAAGACTACACTTAGTACAGTGGAAACAGACATGGTCCTTGTATAGAACCCGTACGATATGTGGCACTCGACACATGATGGCGGGGATGGCTTGGCCTATAAACCAAACCTACAATAAGCCAGCGGAACGAAACAAAAGTGGAAGGCAGACAATTAATTTTCAAATAATTTGACCATAAATTAACTGCAACCCTCCAGCACCCCACCCCGCAACGTTACAGCAAAGATCGCATTGATTATGACAAGAACGAAGCGGGCATAAATACACCCATAATTGATACTACAGGATGTATCACGGCTCCAGGAATCATATCGCATAGCATTCGGGGTATATTTACCAATCAATATAAATTATACTCCTAACGAAAGCCGACACGATATGTGAAGAAACAACAAAATGTAAACAAACTGCTGTAGCACACGGTAAAACCGCAGACCACGCATCTCACAAGAATTTTGACACCACCGATCATTGCAAACCGATCGTGATCACACGTAAACTTGACCATTCCAAAGTTTTCTGGTACCATTTTTAGTACTCAGCACCCAGAACAAGATGCGCGAATTAATGAAAAAATTTTCTTCACATAAACATCCGAGCATCACGGGTGTGACGTCACCCGCTCGGACCCTACGGAGAACGACGTCAGCCGATATTCGTGTTAGAAATACCGTAGCAAACACCTATTTTCATATCTGCTGATCGCCTGTTGGGATTTAAAGAAGGCGATCGTCTGGCATACCACGTTGTTAACACACGTCCCATATTCTATGGGGTCAGAAATTGGGACATGCGACACAACGAAATTTAGAGACCTAAGTCTTTTAACTATGGATAATAAGGAATAATGCAACCTGGTCATCATTGGCGGTATTCTCCATTTTATCCAGTTAGATCCTTTCAAGAACGCACAAACTATCAAATCACAGTATAAAAGACTTAGATTTCTTTTCAAAAACTTTAATCTTTCTCCTGCAAAAAAATGTGGACAGCTCTTGTCGCTATGCAAACAAGAATGAGCTCTATGGTAGACGGGTACTCGGCAGTTGGGAGCCGAGTACCCGGTTCCAAGGAGTCTGTAAAGCTTTCTAAGTCTATAGTCCTAGAGCCAGCTGTCAAGGCCAGCTGTGTATCAGAAAGTAACAGAATGGTGAGTATTGATCGAAGGAGAAACAAATTTTCAAGATGGCTGTCAGTGGCTGGTGGCCATCTTGGATGTCAGATCATCGTCGATTTTGATAAGTTTCTTCCCAAGACATAGTCCAAACACTCTATGAAGTTTCAATGCGACCTGACAAACGGTAACAGAGTTATCATCTGGAAACCACTCTGCCACCCACATGCCCGCCCAGACGGACGGCGCCATTACATAATACCCCACCAAATTGTTTGGCGGGTATAAAAAGCATACAAATTAAATTGCACTAGATCACAGCTTGTACATTGATAGATCTGGTGATGGTATCTTACTTGGGCACTTCCTTGTGCTCCTCACTGGTACACATGTTAAGCAGGTCAATAAACTTCTGAGGAAAAGCACCAAAGTCAACCAGTAAACCCTGCTGCATCTTCAGGCTGACACAGAAAAAATGACAAGATTACAATACACGAGTGTGTGTGTGTGCACGTGCGTGGAAGTGTGTGTGTGCATGCGTGCATGCATGCATGCATGCGTGCGTGCATGCATGCATGCGTGCGTGCGTGCGTGCGTATGGGAGCTGGCGCATGGATGCAAGCATGCTTTGGTTAAAAGGGAGAGGTAAAAAGATCAAAAAACAAGATTCCAGGTGAGCTAACCCTTTTACCAACACATCCATCTAAACGTAAATTCCATTTACTACATAAAAGTTCTGTTGAATAGTTTGAAATTAATTTGACTAAAAGGTGTTGATGCCAAAGTCAAATTAATTTCAAAACATTCAACAGTTCTAGTCGTCTTGAAAATTAGATATGGGAATTTCGACATCTTAATTTATTAGCTAATCCAAAATCCTGGCTAAAATTAAACAGGATATGTAACTATCTAGGGCTCATGTTCCTGAAGTATCGCTAGGATAGCGACATCATTACACTCATGTTATGCTATTGGAGTAACGATATCGCTATCCTAATGATAGCTTCGGGAACATGGGCCCTGTATGGCAAGTAAATAGTTAATTGCCTAGCTAAAGATTATGTTTAAGCTCTTGCTTGGCATACTGAGTAATTACATCTGTACAAGTTTGTACGCTAATGTTACATATTGAATTGATTTTATCTGGCACTCAAGTACCTAATATAATCAAATATGTCACATGCTAGTTGATGTCAGAGCTGGGCAATATCACGGTATTAGTGAGAAAATAGTGATATATACTGTACACAGATACCGCAAGCATTTTAGATATTGTCAATACCATCAAAGATAATCGAAAATTAGTTCCTAAATAAAAATCTGTGTTTATAACTTAATTTTCCTATACCTATTGTTATAGTGCATGGGTAAGTAGATGCTAATAGTGTAAAAAATACCAGCATCCCTAACTATTATTCTGGACACGTGGTGGACACTTTGAAATCATAATATCAAGATGCCAATGGCAAAATATTGACAGGCTGAATTGTTTGACTGTCTTGCGGGAAGATTAATATATTCAAAACATCTAAACTGTTGCTTCGGCAGAATAATTAAGATATAATATATTGCCTACTCTGGCTTGTTTCATTTGTAATTGTTAGTCCAAGCATTAATGTTAATGTTATCTTGCAGTCCGCAACCATATCATTAACTCATAACAATTTGATTGAATTTAACCACAGTTTCGGAGGAGATAGCTTGATGGACAGACAGACCATTGCAATATTTCCTCTGTTATTTCAAAACATGTGGGGATAATAATACCTCTGAAAATCTTCTTCTCCAAGTCGAAGTGTATAAAGAAAGAAGAGGTCTTGTTCATCAGTCAATCGTACAACAAGTTCCTGTAATATAAGAAACAAACTTATTAAACTTAACATTTTAATGGTCATGCCGAGCCAGTCATTCCAGTGATAAATTCTCAAAAATTGCATTCTCTTGGCCTGTAAATGGACATTCATTAGGTAGATATTTATATTTTCTTGACCAAATTTGACCATTAAAGGGCCAAGGCTGCTATAAAACAACATGAATAGTGGGAGCCATTTCTACAGTAGCTATACCCTGCCCCTTTCTATCAGGGTAAGCCCACTTTTGAATTTAAAGAATACCAATTTCAAGCCTGAAATTTATTACAGTTTCCGTACTTATCCAGACATACAATAATTTTTCAATTTCCATAGTCTTTCTATTATTCTTATTATTACATCTCCGGTCAGTATCCATTTCAAAAGTGACAAATTTTACAAAAAACTTGTCAGAATTAGTAGCCACTAGCCAGATTGTCCATTTGAGTATAATCTAATGTTATTTTCTAAATGAGAAACTTGACAATATTTGAATTTTTCATAATTTTAATAAACCTTCAGCAAAAAAACTGTTATACATGACCTATCATCACGAAACACTGAATAATTTCCATAATTGGCCAACCAGGACCATGATGTTTCGACCCGAAAATCAATAGGGGTTTCTCATCCGAAGGGCACCCTTCACACCATTCACCCTTTGAACAGTTCCTTCAGATGGGATGGACACACACAAATGCAAAACCTGAACACTATTTACACTATATACTTAGTAATGTTTCAACCCTTTAACACTCAAGCTGGCTAAAAACAGGTTTTTGCAATGGACTTGACATGCGTCAGAACTGCCCATTTGCATGACAAGAGAAAAGCAGTCTTGGAAATTTACCACTGGAATAACAGGTCGAGTACAATTTTGTTTTTAATGCAGATGGCGGGTTTGACTGGCTTGTTTATTAACAGGTTAATTTACATGCAGACCTCTGTGAAATTACATCTAATTGTTCCAAAACAAAAACAGGAAAATGTTAGTTAGTACAATTTTGAACACGTGCAAGAAAGGTTCTGTTGAATATTCTGAATATAATTGGATTGAAGGACATTGAATTATGTTCAAAATATTCAACAGTATGTTTTAATTTGCTATGGAAACACATTACATTATTTCTCGGCTGTACTGTACAACTCTACCTTTCTGTGAACAGGTGCAGTGATGTGGTGGAGCTCCATCTTAATATTAATATACACTCTCCTGAAACAAACAGGACATATACATGTGGTTAGTGTTAATAGACGGATCCATTTCTAGTTATGCCACACCCACTTCTAGCTTAGTTACACCCACTTTTTGTATGTGATGGGATAGATTTACAACTTTGAAACCCAAACCTGAATTCATTGTATCAAAATTTCGAGGTAATCTGTTTTAAACTTTGAGATTAATTTGACTGGGGCTGTTGCTGCCATAGCTCAGTCAAATTAGATTAGAGTCAAAATATTCAAAGACACACATACAATGCCATGTCGTATTTGATTATGACATCATATACTTGAGTGACAGATGGGTCATTCCATATAAGGACCAAAATTTTTGAAATCCGTCAAGTCATAGTTTCAGATTTCCTTCAAACTTTGTCAGAGTAAGCATATGTATGTATTAACAGGAAATTCCAAGTATTATAGTGAAAGGTCAAATACTTTTGAAAACTGGCCTATCCAATACCCCCTTCCTAAAATTGACAAAAATTTGTAACAAAATTTCTATGTTTGAGGCTTCATATCTCACCGACTACAGTGCTCACAATACTAGGTCTTTTTATTTTAACAGTCTGGTCACCATAGTTCGAGAAAATCACAAGCATTTTGTGCTGACCTGTTTTAGGCATGTATTAGGGGTCGTCAAAAATGCCAAAAAATTTGATTTTTCATATTTTAATCCAAATTTGGTGATGCCGTAAAATGTATTTGTATTTGGTTTACACAAATGATTTCTATCCTGTTAACTAGAGCTACTGCTACTTTAGTGATATTTATTACCTAATGGCAAGATATGCTCCGCAAAAATTTTGTGGGAGCCATACCCCCACCCCTGTTCGCCAAAATGGGGTGACTTCATAACATCTTTTTTCAAAATAACCCCTTTCAATTTTTTTAATATTTTGTTGAATGTTATATATATGGTCAATGGTTACAGGGCCAAAAGGTTCACTCTTACATTTGTTTCCTTTTAGAGCTATGGCAAATACAAAATCTGATATTTTTTCAAAAACTTGTATGATATTCGATTTTGGGGGGTTAATAATTTTAAAAGTATTCACTCTAGAAGTATGAAACAAGAGATGTAGCGCGTTTCCCTGCCTTATTAAAAGAAACAACCAGCATTTCCCTTTTACAAAATAGATAAACATGGATTTTAGAGATGTCAAAACCTTACTTTGTTAAAATTTGACATTTTTGTGGGTAAACTACAAGTCATTATTCAACAACATTTTCAATGGGAATAACATATTGCCTGGAGAATATTTAAAAAACAATTTGACTATAAGTTGTTGCTGACTTAGCCATCAATAATTTTCAGTCAAATCATTTTCAAAATATACACCAGGTACAGAGTTTGTCCTGTAAGCTGGTCGAGCTGCAACAGCTCATCACTCAGTCTTGAGTTATCCAGTGTTAATAAAGACTGAGAGATTTCATATCTAGAGAAAATAACTCAACCTTCAGAGCTTTGTATATAATTAGGTCAATTGCTGTAATAGACATAGGTAGTGAGGTGATATTGATTAGTCACATGGTCTCAGTTTTTCTCAGAGATCTGCATGCAAGTATTGCTATCAACAAGAGTTCAGTCAAGCATTTTAAGTGATCAAGATTAGGCAGCATGACCAGTGAAAGTGTTTAATAATTACTGCTTTGAAACATTGACATTGTTGCTGATACACAAATGTTTAGATATTTACTTTAGAAATTTAATAATTCACTATACATTTTAATGATAAATTAGGCCTTTTAATTTGAAAAGTGTAAACTTTGACTAGGACACGTTGCACAATGGCTGAATTACCAGACATTTTGTTCAGTTGGACGTCTCACTAATGATAAATGTCATAAGTTTACGGATAAATGCTCTGTAAATGATGTTGTACAATTGACGGCTACAGATAAAACACTTGTTGCAATGAGAAGCGGCCAGAGTGAGGATAGTTTAGAAACAGCGTGCTGTTGCCACAAGAAACACTATCTGCATATATTCCCGATGATGAAGCAGAACACTTCATGTTGTGATCCCCTAAAGGTTCACAAAAAGCTTATTAAAAAGGGACTAGTTAATATAGATCAAGAAATTGTGGCATTAATACAGTCGAAAACTAGAGAGAGAAAACAACCTGGCCAAAAGATTTGCCATCATTGTTTGCAGAAAATTAATAACCCGACAGATTGTAGTGACAGTGAACCGGAATCAATGGCCATAGCAGATACTTTGTACAGTAATGCTGAATGCCTCAACTCTAGTTTCTCAGCAGTTGGAGTTTCTCCCCTAAAGAGTGTCCATTCAGAAAGGAAAGTATCATATGGTAAACGAAAAATCAAACAAATGGCAGAAGCAACAACAAGTCACGTGGCATCCCACCTAGGTTTTCCACCTAATAAATTAGTTGCTGACACTTCACAAACTGAATGTACATGTGATTCTAAGTTAGATGTGGACTACTTGGTATCAAACATGAATGAAAAACTGTCTGTGTCATCACGAAATCAAAAGATACAAGTATTGACTATTACACCTAAATCATGGTCGATAGATAAAACTGTTCAGGTTTTTCAGGCATGTGGTGTTACGCGTTATATGGTGAAAGAAGCCAGACAACTTGCGCAGAATGATGGACTACTCGCTGATCGTGAAACCTTTAAAAGAAATAAGCTTGATCAGCATACACTAGATAGTGTTATTAACTACTACCAAGATGATACTGTATCTAGACTATTACCCGGGAAAAATGATTTTGTTACTAAAAGAATTTGTGGTACCAAAGAACATAAGCAAAAACGGCTAATCCTGACAAATTTGAAGGAAGTACATGCTAATTTCAAAACAGAAACTGGACTTAAAATTGGTTTCTCTAAATTTGTTGAGTTAAGACCCAAATGGTGTGTAACTGTTTCTTCTAGCGGCAGCCACAATGTTTGTGTATGCGAAAAACACCAAAATGTAAAGTTTATGGTGGATGTTATCTCTGAAGACTATCATAACCTAATTGACAAATCTGTATGTGACAGTAGTTCTAGAAATTGCATGCTGCAACGATGTGAAGTGTCCAGGAACTGCATCTCTCAAAACTTACTTAGAGCAAGACCTTTACGAGCACATGGATGAGGATGACATCATTAAATTCAATGAATGGGTATCCACAGACCGAATTGAAATCATGCGCCGAGAAGTACCAGTTGAAGATTTTATTTCTATATTATGTCAACGGATCCAAGAATTAACACCACATTCCTTCATAGCGAAATCTCAAAGTGAATTCTTGAAAGCGTGCAAACATGATTTAGATGACACTACTGCCATTGTTGTTCTCGACTTTGCTGAAAATTACAGCATTATTGTGCAAGATTGTGTACAGGGATTTTATTGGAACAATTCTCGGGGTTAGGGTTAGGGTTAGGGTTACATCGATACATCCTTTGGCATTTTATGTTAAGGCTTATGGAAAGTTGAATGAAGAAAATGTATGCGTCATCTCTGAGTGTCTGAAACACGAAACAAATACTGTGTACTGTTTTCAGGAGATTTTTACAAGATATTTGAAGGAAAAGTATCCCAATATTCATATAATTAAATACTTTAGTGATGGGTGTGCAGGACAATACAAGAACTTCAAAAACTTTATTAATGTCTGCCATCATTATTCAGATTTTGAAATTAAGGCAGAATGGCATTTCTTTGCTACCAGCCATGGTAAAGGTGTTTGCGACGGTATCGGTGGCACAGTGAAGGGCTTAGCCGCAAGGGCTAGTCTGCAAACAGCGCTTATACGAAATGCTAGTGAATTGTATGAATTCAGCCAACAGAACATAAGCAAGATCAAGTTCTTCTTAGTTAGTAAAGATGAGATCCAGAGCCATCATACAATGTTGGAAGAGCGGTATCTCCTTGCCAAAACAGTGCAAGGAACCAGGTCATTCCATTCGTTTGTTCCAAATGACACTAACTCTATCACAGTAAAGCGAATTTCAACTGATGATGTTTCATACACTCGGTCATTTTCTAACACACAACCTGGTATGTCATCAGAGATTCAGAATTTAAATATCCCTATGGAACTGTCTTTGAGTGACTATGTTGGTGCATTGTATGACAAAAATTGGTGGTTTGGCATAGTGTTAGAAATTAGTCTAGAAAATGAGGACTGTCTCATTTCGTTTATGAAGCCGCATGGACCAGCTCGATCCTTTAGTTGGCCAAGGCGCACAGACCAGTGCTGGGTTCCTTTTTGTGACATTCTAAGTAAGGTGTCAACACCATTGACAGCAACTGGCCGGCAGTACACTTTTCCACAAACTGATATCGACTTTATAAATGGACTATTTAAATAATTTGGAGGAGCGGTATATGCTGGATCATGTACCGTATCATCAATTATTGCTGAGGTATGTAGTATTATGTACTATCTCTTAACACTTTTATATTATATCATGTGTATTAACCAATGCCTGTCTCAGTTTATTAAATAATTCCATGAAATGGGTGACATTTAGGCATACTTTAGTATGAGAGATTACACATATTGGCGTGGTCGCAGTGTGTCAAAATTGTCTATAAATGGCCATAGAAGTCCATGTAGCTGTACTAATATGACCATAATATACCATTCAATGTCCACCTATGATGAAAAAGTATCTAAAATGCTAAAGTGGAGATATTTTAAACTTTTAAAAACAAATTAGATTGTCGCGAAAAATGTCAAATTTTAACAGAGTCAGGTCTTTGGGTCTAGAAAAACGATGTTTATGTATTATATAACCAGGGAATGCTGATTGGTTCTTCTAATATAGCAGGAGAACTGGTTGTATCGCTTGTTTCATGCCTCTAGGCCCTATAATTTTAAAATTATTAACCCCCAAAAATGGAATATCGTACAAGTTTTACAAAAATATCACATTTCTAATATGCCATAGCTCCAAAAGGGAACAAATGTAAGAGTGCAACTTTTAACCATGTAACTATTGACCATATATCTACCATTCACCAAAATAAAATAAAAATTGAAAGGGGTTATTTTGACTTAATAGGCGATGAAGTTGGCTCTCTTTTGTGAACAGGGGTGGTGCATTGGGGCCCCAAAATTTTTTGATGAGCAAACCTTGCTGTTAGTCAGTAAATATTACTAAGCTAATATTAGCTCTAGTGAACTGGGTAGAAATCATTTAGTTACTATAATATACATTTTACAGTATCACCAAATTTTGTTGAAACAGGAAAATTAGCTGTTTTTAACGTTTTTGGTGACCCCTAAAACACACCCAAAACAAGTCAACACATATTGCTTGTTATTTTCCTCAAGTATGCTGACAAGAGCATTAGAATGAAAAGATCTAGTATTGTAAACAGTATATTGGATGAGATATGATGTCTCAAACATTGGATTTGTACTTGAAACTTTTGTCAATTTTAGCATAGGGGTCTTTGAGAGGGCATTTTTCAAAAAGTATTTCACATATCAGTTAAAAAATTGTCATGCTCAACTAAAACATCCATATGCTCACACTGAGAAAGTTTGAAGGAAATCCGTGACTATGAGTTGACGGGCATTGGTCCATCTTATACGGAATGACCCAGATCCGATCCCTCAGTCATGTAAGTAAAAACGGTCTATAGTGTACACTATTCCCAGTATGGCCATTAGAAAGTGGACAGTAAAGGCAGGTGGACACTTTAAAATACAACTCACTGGCTGCGGGGCTAAATGATGGCTAAATGATGGCTAAATGATGGCACTGATCTATTAACCCTGCAACACTCAAATTTTATCAATGTCCATTTGTAAGCCACGAAATTCTTTTTTTTTAAATTTAATGCCGGAATGACTGGCAGCCAGTCATTCCAGTGGTAATTTTTCAAACATAATCTTCTCTTGGCCTGCAAATGGACATTTCTCAAGACTACTGAAGAATTAGGGAATATTTTGTTGGAAAAAAATTGCGGAGCAGTAACTGCTAAACAAATCGAATAATGCATAGCAGTTTATAGCACTTGCATAGCAAACAAACTGTGTTGAAACTGGCTGGTGTTCCAATGGGGAAACGTTTCAAAACATGTTTGCATGATCAAAAACGGCTTTTTTCGTCTACACACACTCTGAGCAAGTGAATCCGAAAACAACCGAAAAGCATAATTTTCCGATTTCGCAAAACGTTTTCTCTATGGAATGCAGGACTCCTTCCAATGTAGCAGTCATTGATACATATACTATATTGGGAGCTAGTCAATATTTTCAAGCCGAGAGAATTCATGATTTTTATAATGTATTGGCGCTTCGATCATGTTGTTCAAGCCACAAACAGAATAAATATGGAATGTAGTCGTTTCTAATATGGTTTCGAATTAATCTAGATGGAGATCAGTGTTAAAATGTGTTTAATTAATACTGTGATTTCATTGACGTTAACATATATTTTGTAACTTACCAACCTACATCACATATCCCTTTCAACCAGTAGGCTAATCAAAGTACACAGCATTCAATACAATGTAAGAAAGCTGAATAGTGTTAGTGCTTAACTGGAAGCTGTTGCAGGCTATGGCAGCTGTGAGAAACAGGTCTCGCTTAAAAACTTGCAGCATATTCAACAGCTTATTAAGATGAAATTGAGTTTTTGCGATACTATGACTTCACTTGAAAGAGTTAACAATTTTCATTTAAATATTACTAATGGTTGTTTTCTCTGGCTTAAATAGTCAATGATAAAAGGTTTTACTGTGGTCAGCATGTATCAATCGGCCCACGTGTTACTAGTTTTACTACGAATACTACGAATACTATATATATACTACTACGTCATTCTTAAAATTACCACGTAAAACATTGTTTATTTTCTTTACTGTCGGTAGTTTCCTTGCGATTCATTGGTTGCTTTCTACATAGTTATATTTATTAACCAATAATCTTGCGAGAAAGTATGTTCCCGACTTTGAAAAAAAGGGTACTCGAGAACACTCTCGCGCATGCGTCGATCTTGGCGACATGCCATTCTAAACCTGTCGCTTGCGCGAATCAAGTGTAATACGCCGCCGTAGCATGGCTAACTATACCGTGTCGGCCTTGATTTAGGGGTGCGCTAACAGGAGTTTAGCCTTCGCGATGATATAACTCAGTTTCCGTGACAAACATTGTATAAATCGACCAGAATCAGCCTGAGATTGAGTACGGGTCTCCACGCCCCTGTGCTCTTGGGGACAAGGAACACGTTTGAATAGAAGCCTGGAGTGCTCTTGGGGACAAGGAACACGTTTGAATAGAAGCCTGGAGTGCCCTGGTTTGTTGGTTTTATGGCTCCCTTCAGAAGAAAACCTGACACTTCGTTTTGAATGGCTTCTAATTTATCTGTCTCCCTTGTTTCCAAAATCAGCAGTCCACCGTGGACAATTTTGAATGCAACCATCCATAGACCTACACAACATGGACACCCCTTCTGTCAACTGGTCAAGTGTAGTCTCGACTGTTTAAATCAGAAATTACAGAGCTAAGATGCTGCACCAGCAGACTGTGACCTTCTCACAGCCTCCCTTCCACCGCGTGTCTTATAAAACATATTTTTGGCATGTTTGGTGGCCCCTAACATGTATCCACAAGTGAGTGAAATAGAGCTGTATAAACACATGAACATGCGTGTGAGCACACACATGTGCATAATGCACATGTGGGCAAACGCATGCATGCACACTGTGAAGTATAGGAAATGTGAATAAATATTCTTATAGGAAATGTGAATAAATATTCATATTAAATATAAGTTTTCAGGCACTCAAAATGCATATTTAGATCCATAAATTATGAATTTTTGATGAGAATAATCAGGGACAGATCTGGCTTCTGCAATGTTCTAGCCAATAGATTAGCCAAATAACATTTTTGTTAGCCAAATAGTAAATACTTTAGCCACTTCTTTACTTCAATGCCACTTATGAATATGTTTGCAGTCAGTCATCATCAGTTAATAGCCTATTATACATTTTACAGTCCACGTACCATTTGGTCTTACTATATAAGAAATGTGTTGAATATCTTGAAACTAATATGATTAAAAGATGTTGCTGCCTTAGGCAGCAACAGCTTTTAGTCATATTAGTTTCAAAATATTCAACAACGTAAACATGAATTTTTGATTTGTAAGTGTAACGCTGGAATTAGTCAGGATTCAACCAATCAAGAAAGTTAAATTTAATTTAATCATTAGCCAATGAAATAGCCACCTCTACATTTCATTAGCCAGATTTCAGTTTTATTAGCATTTGGCTAATTGGCTAGTGGGTAGATCGGTCCCTGAATAATGAAGGATCCCCTGAACTTCGGACTGGAGGGAGTAGGACACCAAAAATATTAATGGTCACGGTCAAGTCTTTGCAGGGATTTTTAAAGTCAACAAAATGAATTTTCAAGGATTTTTAAGGTACGGCCTACTTTACCTCCCCACGACCACATCTAGATGTCCGTTCCTCTCTACATGACTGTTTTGCTTGGTCTGCAGGTGGACAATGGCAAAATCAAGGGGTTTTCAAGGCAAATTGGCAATTCTGGCTAAATTCAGAGAATTACAAGGCGTTTTCAAAATTTTTTAAGGTTGTGGGAACCCAGTTGAAGGCTAGTGTAGTCTTTGTACATATTGCTGCTAACAACTTACATTGGCATTATTATTTATAACGTGAACACTGGTTAATTACACTCAACCTGTAAGGGAAAGAATGTAAATTGCACGCACGTGCAGTGCTATATTAACTCACAAACTACCAATCCAAATTGACTCAGATTTTAACACGGGAAAGGCTAACAAAGTATGTCAAAAAGAATTTCCTAAATTTGGCTGTGATTCACATTTAACCCTTTCACTGACAAATACTATAACCAGAAATGTGGTTGCATTGCAACCAATGAAGCTGGACCTTACAATGAACTATGAATCGTGAATACTAACATAAAATAAATATAGAAGGCTCATCAATACCTTTATCACAAGGAGGCCCAAGGACCTGTAACGCTCACCTGGACCAGTAGCATTTAAAGCATTTGTATTTAAATATCGTATCCATGAATAATTTTCAAAAAATTTAATATGACCACCAAAGAAATTGACAACTCAAAATTCTCGTTTGCTATGTTGAAGCCTACTGCCATAGGATCATTCCACCCAAGTCGCCTTGAAATCGGGCTGTAATTAATGAGTAGCATTTTAAATGGTTCTGGAAAATTGGTCAAGTGTAGTCAAGTGTAGTCTCGACTGTTTAAATCAGAAATTACAGAGCTAAGATGCTGCACCAGCAGACTGTGACCTTCTCACAGCCTCCCTTCCACCGCGTGTCTTGTAAAACATATTTTTGGCATGTTTGGTGGCCCCCAACATGTATCCACAAGTGAGTGAAATAGAGCTGTATAAACACATGAACATGCGTGTGAGCACACACATGTGCATAATGCACATATGGGCAAACGCATGCATGCACACTGTGAAGTATAGGAAATGTGAATAAATATTCTTATAGGAAATGTGAATAAATACTCATATTAAATATAAGTTTTCAGGCACTCAAAATGCATATTTAGATCCATAAATTATGAATTTTTGATGAGAATAATCAGGTACAGATCTGGCTTCTGCAATGTTCTAGCCAATAGATTAGCCAAATAACATTTTTGTTAGCCAAATAGTAAATACTTTAGCCACTTCTTTACTTCAATGCCACTTATGAATAGGTTTGCAGTCAGTCATCATCAGTTAATAGCCTATTATACATTTTACAGTCCATGTACCATTTGGTCTTACTATATAAGAAATGTGTTGAATATCTTGAAACTAATATGATTAAAAGATGTTGCTGCCTTAGGCAGCAACAGCTTTTAGTCATATTAGTTTCAAAATATTCAACAACGTAAACATGAATTTTTGATTTGTAAGTGTAACGCTGGAATTAGTCAGGATTCAACCAATCAAGAAAGTTAAATTTAATTTAATCATTAGCCAATGAAATAGCCACCTCTACATTTCATTAGCCAGATTTCAGTTTTATTAGCATTTGGCTAATTGGCTAGTGGGTAGATCGGTCCCTGAATAATGAAGGATCCCCTGAACTTCGGACTGGAGGGAGTAGGACACCAAAAATATTAATGGTCACGGTCAAGTCTTTGCAGGGATTTTTAAAGTCAACAAAATGAATTTTCAAGGATTTTTAAGGTACGGCCTACTTTACCTCCCCACGACCACATCTAGATGTCCGTTCCTCTCTACATGACTGTTTTGCTTGGTCTGCAGGTGGACAATGGCAAAATCAAGGGGTTTTCAAGGCAAATTGGCAATTCTGGCTAAATTCAGAGAATTACAAGGCGTTTTCAAAATTTTTTAAGGTTGTGGGAACCCAGTTGAAGGCTAGTGTAGTCTTTGTACATATTGCTGCTAACAACTTACATTGGCATTATTATTTATAACGTGAACACTGGTTAATTACACTCAACCTGTAAGGGAAAGAATGTAAATTGCACGCACGTGCAGTGCTATATTAACTCACAAACTACCAATCCAAATTGACTCAGATTTTAACACGGGAAAGGCTAACAAAGTATGTCAAAAAGAATTTCCTAAATTTGGCTGTGATTCACATTTAACCCTTTCACTGACAAATACTATAACCAGAAATGTGGTTGCATTGCAACCAATGAAGCTGGACCTTACAATGAACTATGAATCGTGAATACTAACATAAAATAAATATAGAAGGCTCATCAATACCTTTATCACAAGGAGGCCCAAGGACCTGTAATGCTCACCTGGACCAGTAGCATTTAAAGCATTTGTATTTAAATATCGTATCCATGAATAATTTTCAAAAAATTTAATATGACCACCAAAGAAATTGACAACTCAAAATTCTCGTTTGCTATGTTGAAGCCTACTGCCATAGGATCATTCCACCCAAGTCGCCTTGAAATCGGGCTGTAATTAATGAGTAGCATTTTAAATGGTTCTGGAAAATTTTCAGAAAATCCAAATGGCCACCAAAAAAACGACCAAACTAAATTCTGAAAGCAGGTTCTACAGCCTACCACTATAGAATCCTCCCAGCTAAATTTGGATAAAATCCACCACGCGGTTATGGAGGAGATGCATTTTGATAATTTCTGCTAAATTTTTCATAAAATTTATGATTTTCACCAAAAAAAGTCGACCCAGTACAATTCTGAATGAATGTTCGGGAGCATACCACAATAGGGTCTGTCCAGCCAACTACGGTTGAAAACTGTCAAGAGGTTAATGATGAGCAGCGTTTTGACAATTTCCTCTAAATTTTTCATAAAATCAAGATTTTCACCCCCAAAAATTGACCAATCAAAATTCTGTATACCAATTCTGACATGTCTGAAGTCTAGCCACATAGGGTCATACCAGCCAAAGTAAATTGAAATCTGCCAAGTGATTAATGAAGAGTAGCGTTTTGACAATTTATCGTAAATTTTAAATAAGATCTAAGCTTTTCACAAAAAAAATTGACCAATCAAAATTCTGTGTATATATATATATATATATTGTGCAGATTTCAATTTACTTTGGCTGGTATGACCCTATGTGGCTAGACTTCAGACATGTCAGAATTGGTATACAGAATTTTGATTGGTCAATTTTTGGGGGTGAAAATCTTGATATATATAATAGTTTGCTGATCACGCCTCAGGTAAGAATATTGTATATTATTTATAGACGTAAACTGTGGAAGTGTTGTATTTAATTTATAATCTGTTCTCGGTCTATCACATTGAGCGAGAAAGGGGAAGTAAATCCTTTCACATCTGTCAACTGCTACAAGATTGATTGATTACTGATTGATAATGCATGACAGTGTGTATTTGTATGCATTGCCCAGATTTATTTAATTCAATGTGAAATTGTCGTTGAAAATGGTACAAATCGCTTAGGCCAAACAAAATAATATATGTTTCCGATTACATGACCCCAAAAAATCAGGCAGGTAGGTACGGAATTTTTTTCTGGTTTGGGGTTTACCATGTTTTTGCTAAATATGTATCAAATTAAGGTAGAAAATATGATAAAAATACTGAAAATTCAATAAATCCAGCAATCCAAATTTTCTGGGTGAAAATATTGAGGTAGCAACATTTTTGGGCCAGGTAGGTCGCAGCTATTTTTGCAGGTAGGTAGGGAATAGGAAACATATATATTATTTTGTTTGGCCTTAAGGGTAAAATACTCCTTTTCATCCATTATTAGCAGAAATTTAACAATAATTTATTTAAATTTCTGCTGATTATTTTGAAATCAATTGGACTGGAAGTCGTGGCTGCATATGACAGCAGCACCGTATTAACATTTTATTCTCAAAATGTTCAGTAGTTGTCATGTTTATGGCCTGTGTTGAGCTATTACTATACTTATGGATTAACCTTTTTATTGCCAAATTTACAAGATGTTACTGTTGATATGGTAATTGTTAATATTTAAAACAACATGAAACCAGATTCCTGTGCTAAACTTTCAAAAATAGTCTTCACTTGATCTGAAAATTGACATTTTCTTTGAAAAAATTGACATTTTCTTTAACAAATTCAAGGCTTAAATGGTTAAAGAAACATCTACGGGTTTCATGTTGTTTTAAATATTGAAGGCTATGTTTAGCCTGTTTTGTGTGCTTTTGCCTCGTGTTGCATTATTGATGGACCTTCGATCGTCAAACATTGACCCAATCTGGAGACTTTCGTCGAAAGATGGGCTTGACTGTCTCTGAATGTCGCTGTCATATCGTGTCGCCTTATCGGTACCAGACCTTCAGGATCATCACATCACCCTGGTGCACCAGGATCGTCATCGTATCATATAAGAGAACTCATGGGACACACGCATTCACATCTACATGACGCGAGGACACTCACTCAGGGACAATTAAATTATGTAACCATTAATTATTTCATTACTGTAAAGATTAATTTAATTAAATTTGTTTACTTAATTCTTTATTAAAATTTAATTTCTAAATTTCTCGTTGGGTTTTGATGATCTGTAATTATCATGTGACCAGTTATCCTATCATTGATATCGATAGTTATACCTGTGAGATTATTTACTGGTAATATTATTACATCATCAAATTTTTGTCATAGACATCATCGAAGCCAAACAAGTTGATTCCAAGATCTGTCCATCCAGAATTAGCATAGTGTACTGTTTAACTAAAGTAGGGTGGAGTTGGGTAAACTTGTTTGATGCGCACTACCGAAAGTGATCACTGTTATGGTCAAAACTTGGTATCTGAATTCACACCCCAGACTTTAATTTATGGATCCTCATTTTGGTTGTGTAAATTTCAATGATTCATGGCATCAAAGCCTTTAGGGAATAGAATTTATCAAGTTGAAAATTCAGATTTGTGTTGTTGAATTTGTTACTATGTGTTACCTGTCATCTCTGTCATTACTTTTGACATGTACACAAAGACGCTTCGAATACAGCTCATCACTCATCTCTGACGTCATAAGCCTGCAGACATGTCAAATTTAGAATGAAACTCGCAAACCATTCCTGAAAGTTAAAAATAGCACTACACTGCATATATAACTAAGTAGAGGCATTTGCTGGCTAAAGAATATGATCCATTTGATAAAGTCAACTACATTGAGTTATAGTCCAGATTAGAAATAACTTATGTTTCGAAAACAGAATAAAACACATACAGTAGTTAAATATTTTGAACAGAATTGGATTGGAAGACATTGCAATGTCCGCAGCAATGCCATCCAAGCATATGTTCAAAATATTCAACAGAACATTTCTTTATTTTCTTACTAACTAAAATGTTACTTTTTATTGTTTCGGAAACATGTTTATTATTTATGAGCCAATTACCACATGTGACATGTGTGGCGACTTATCTATCATGTTTACTGTCCCGATACAAACCATTTAATGGCCAAGACCTGGTTATGAACTGACCCCCCCGTGAACAGGCATATGTTATCCATATTAGGATAATCCTCCTCTGCATGAGCGCTATCTCGGCTGATATCGCTTACTCTCAGCGTCTTGTCCTTATTACAGGGTTTAGGAATACTTTCTGCACACCGTTGTTTAACCCTTTAAAACCCATAACAGCCAAAAATGGCTTCTGCAGTGGTCTTGAGAAATGTCCATTCGTAGCCCAAGAGAATATTTTTGAAAATTTACCAGTGGAATGAGTGACTCGGTACCGAGCCAGTCATTCCAGTGGTAAATTTTCAAAAACAGTTTTCTCTTGGTCTGCAAATGGACATTTCCTGAGAAAATTTAAATTTTCTTAAACAAATTCAAGGGTTAAAGGGTTAACATGATAAAGGTGACGGCAGAAATTTATGCCAATAGTTCTCTTTTATTTTGCATGATTACCATTTTCCATGACCTATGATAAAAAAAAATAGTTTCCATGACTTTCCAGGCCTGGAATTAAATTTTCAAAAACTAAATTTGAATTAATTTTTTGAATGGGTGCGTGAACCGTTCACCAAACAGTACATCTACAAATGACAGTCATCTCGGACATCTCCTCAAGCAAACCACAGACCTAGAATATAGACACATTCTTGTTGTGGCTGACTTCAATCACCCAGAAATAAATTGGAAGAACAACACATCTCAGCCCGATGCACACCACCCAGCAAGTCTATTCCTTGAGTCATTAAGAAACAGCTTCTTGTACCAGCACATACTTGACCCCCCACACCACAGAGGTAACCAAGAACCAAATATATTGGACCTGATCCTAACCAATGAAGAAAATATGGTGAGCAAAATTGAACAACTACCACCGCTCGGGAAAGGTCAGCACAACACCTTACTATTCACATTGAGTACCTACAAACAAAATAACCCAAGCAAGTGCAAAAGGTTCATCTATGATAGAGGGTCTTACGACAGGATGAGGGACATGTTGGAAAAGATAGACTGGGACAAAGAATTACATGGAAAAGATACAGAATAAACATGGGAACTAATCAAATCAAAACTCCTAGAATCGGTCGATAAATGTATTACTCAAAAGACAATACGACAAGAACCACAGTACAAACAAACAAGTAGCAAATGGATGATCAGTAATATCAAGACTAAATTAAAAAACAAGAGACAGGCATATGACATATTCAGAGCCACCAAAGATGAAGTACACTACAAAGAATACGCGAAAACAATTGAAGTGGGAGGTAAAGAGAGCAAAACAAGATTTAGAAAACGACATTGCCAAGAAATCCAAAACCAACCCCAAAGCCTTCTTTCTACAGCTATGTTAAATCCAAGCCGAGGACGACTTCAGGTGTCGCTGATCTAAAACTAGACAACAATGCAACAACCAAGACTGATGCAGAGAAGGCATGTGAGCTAAACTAATACTTCATGAGTGTATTTACACGAGAAGACACAAATAACATACCGCAACTAAAGAATGTTTCATATTCTACTCTACTCGACCTGATCAAGATTGAAGAACAACATGAAGTCAAAAAGAGGCTTGAAAATCTTTCTGTGTCAAAATCACAAGGGTCAGATCAGCTACACCCTAGAGTTCTAAAAGAGACCAGTCAATTTATTGTCAAACCCTTGTAGACAAGAAAGAAACTGATGACTCACATGTCAAGTGTCATGTCAGATTGTCAACATGGATTTGTCAATGTGCGCTCCTGTACAACACAACTCCTTGAAACATTGGACTACTGCACTAAAGTACTCGACAGTGGGGTACTGCTTGATGTTATCTACTTGGACTTCGCCAAAGCATTTGGTACTGTTCCACATCAAAGATTATTGAGTAAGCTGAAGAGCTTTGGCATCCATGGCGAAGGCTTAAACTGGATACAGGCATTCCTCTGTAACCGTAGACAAAGAGTAGTGGTCAACGGCTCATACTCAGACTGGTCTCCTGTACTCAGTGGGATACCACAAGGCAGTGTCCAACATTATTCATCTGTTTCATTAATGATATGCCGGATGAAGTACACAATATGATCAAGATGTTTGCGGATGACACCAAACTGTTTTCAAAGATGTTGACGTTGGAAGACCACAACAACCTCCAGGGCGATCTGAATCTTCTGAAAGAATGGGTCGACAATTGGCAACTGAGGTTTAATGCTACAAAATGTAAGGTTATGCATTTGGGTAGAACAAATGCCAGATACAAATACACCATGCAAGAGAATTCTGAAGCTATAACCCTGGAGGAAACTACATGTGAGAAAGATCTTGGCGTCTATGTTGATGGTGCATTCAAGTTTAACCAACATGCCGATACAGCAGCGAACAAGACAAATAAATTAGTCGGCATGATCCACAGGTCCTTTGACTTCCTAAATCCAAGCACATTAAGTCTACTCTACAAAAGCCTAGTACGACCCCACTTGGAATATGAAAACGTCGCCTGGTCGCCTCTATGCAAAACGGATATAAACCTCATAGAAAATGTTCAACGTAGAGCAACAAAGACCATTCCAGGGCTAAAAGTATGGAGAACACCTGAAATTCCTGAAACTGCCAAGTTTAATTTATCAAGGCTTACAAATACATACACAGCATATACAAGGTTGATGCCGAGAGCCTGCTGCCATCCGACAAATGCGACCGAACCCGTGACAATAGCTTCAAACTACATAAGCAACAATTCAACACTGACACCAGAAAACGGTTCTTCAGCATTCGGGTAAACAACCACTGGACTAGTCTAAGTCTTCATGATACTCTGATAACTGCTCCAACTCTCAACGCCTTTAAGTCGGCTAGACAAATACTTTGACAACGCGGCTTACACAACACAGTTCCAGATCCAACCCGTTCGCACCTAAAACATTCAGCAGGTACAACAAATCGACGAAGAAGAAAGCGAAGACCTGCTACAGGCTGTCTAGCCTATCCCTGTATCCAGCAGAAGAGGACTGTCACTATGTAACTATCTTACTATGCCAACCCACTATACAGAGAGCAAGACGACTTGTTACCCATAGTCCACGTCTGCTCTGACTGAACCCACCCATCACACATATTCAGACACTGAGTATGACAGCCGGGCAGAGTACGAGCAGACTACGGTCTACCCTGGATGATACACTCATAGTGCAAATCGCAGAGGCATGGGGGTGAGGGGGGGGGGGGGGGGGGGGGGGGGGGGGGGGGAGAGAAACACGAAAACACAGATTAACAATGTTTCAGATTATATGACACTGGTTATCCTACCTCCCTTCCTATTCTCTATTATCAGGGTGTTATAGAAGTTGCAACACCGGTTTTCGTATCATGTTTGTTGTTAAGTTATTAAATTACCGCATATATAAATAACATAAAGAATAATATAGGAAATGACATATCTATACTATACAGATATTTTATATTTGACGGATTGATCCATTTTTTATTTGCCGGCGAGTGCGATACGTCCAAACTTGTTTGATATACCCGCATTTTATTGGGGTTTTAAGAATGTCGGATTAGCAGATTGGGAGATATGGGGCTGCGTAGCTGAGTGCTCTCATTTCTCATTTGATTTATTCTCTTGGTAAATATTACAAGTTACAAATATCAGAATATTTTTATTGGCACAAAATCATGAAAATGTTGATATAGCCAAACACAGAATGTGATACAAAACATAAGACGTACAGACAATGGACAATTAAACAATAAAGACATCATTATATATTATAATACGTTATATATATATATATATATACACCTGTGCAAAAGTTAAGCACCAGCAAAAACAATAGAACGTAGAAACATGATGGTACAACTAGGCTGCCACACTTTTTGTCCCCGCGTTAGCTGACATAATTCCAAGTACGAAATGCACATGCATGCATGACTTCACGCCGATTGATGTCCGTGCGTGGCGGGAAACAGCACACGTGTTCAGTTATGTAAAAGTCCAGTTTGAGGTGTAGAACATTACATACAGATTTAGGCGACAAGATTAGGAATTTTGTGTTCATGACCGTGGTTTATTTGTACAGAGAGAATTAGCTCTTGATTGTGAACCGCTATGGCAAGACGAAGGTTAAGTGATCGTGTGAAATGGCAAATCATAGGCATGCATACCACTGGTATGTCATGCAGAGAGATTGGCAGACAGCTGAACATTAACCATACTGTAATCAGTTGTTTGATTGCAAAACATGGGCAAACTAACGAGGTGAAGGACAGGCCTAGATCTGGAAGACCGATGAAGACTACTGCCCGTGATGATCGAGCCCTAGTACGCCTTGTTAGGAGATCTCCATTCACCAACAGCAGAGTGCTCAGCCAGCAATGGGAAACGCGCAATAGAGTGTCAATGTCTACCGTCAAAAGGAGACTGTATGCTGCTGGCATGAAAGCTAGGAGACCTGTCAGACGTCCTCTCCTCACTGCACACCACAAAGAGGAGCGTCTGAGGTGGTGCAACGAAAGAAGACACTGGAACATGAGATCCTGGAGACGGGTACACTGGTCTGATGAAAGTCGGTTCCTGCTTCATGCCACAGATGGTCGAACTCGTGTATGGAGGTCCAGACGCACGGCGTACGACCAACGTAACATCATGGAAGAAGTTCCATTTGGTGGAGGTTCCGTTATGATATGGGGGTGCATCTCATTTGATTGTAAGCTGGATCTGTTGACTGTACCTGGAACACTAAATGGACAAAGATATCAAGATTCCATACTGGATAGAGTTGTGGTCCCTCATTTTGTAAATCATGCACCTGGAACCCACCCTATATTCATGGATGACAATGCCCGACCACATCGTGCTAGAGCTGTGCATGAATACCTCCGCCAGAATGCCATCGAAACCCTACCATGGCCAGCAAGGAGCCCTAACATGAACCCTATTGAGCATATCTGGGACATTCTGGGAAACATGGTGAGAAGGAGGGATCCTCCTGTGCAGAACCTACAGGAATTAACAGACGCACTCCATCTTAAATGGCAACGAATACCACAATGGCGTATCAGTCGGTTGGTGACCAGCATGAGACGTCGTGTCCAGGCCGTCATCCAGGCACAAGGTGGATATACCCGGTATTAATAATGACAGTCTCAAACTCGTGCACAGATGTTAAACTTCGTTTTCAGAAACCATTAATGACAATCTAGCCACGTGTGTCAACTGTAGGGCAATAGTTGTCAGTTGTGTCAATGTAACCATATTCAGGCCTCGTTTTCAAGTTCAAACAAAAACATACAGTGTTTCCCCACCATCATAATCAGCATTCCTGTAGTTGCATTATTACCTCTTGCACTAAGATGGATGGGTACATAAATGTTTATGCTATTGCTTTCTTCATAGCACATGAATATACCCTCGCATGTACGTAAAAATAGGGTGGTGCTTAACTTTTGCACATGTGTATATATATATACTATGTGTAGTAACAATACTATGGATTAATATATACAATAGTGGATAACTCGATACCGCATAATGGGATGTAGGCAGCAATGAGGTACATTCTGAAAACGTGCAACTGCAAAATGTACTTACAGTGACACATTTCCAGAATGCACCCCATTCACTATGAACAACAATTCAATTACTTTGGGGGTTGAGGAGATTATGCCTCTTTTGGAAGGATTCGTATACAAAATTAAGTACCGGCTTGCATATTTCGCTGTCTCCATTATTGCAGCTCATTATGAAGACAAATTTGTCATCTTCTGAGAGAGAAGAGAAATCTGTAAAGTCAATAAATGTATTATGTAATGTTGATCTCATTTCTTGATAAACAGGACAAGTCCTTACAAAATGCTTTTCGTCCTCAACCTCTTGTAAGTCACAGAGTTTGCAGAGTCTGTTTGCGACAGGAGTTATGGGAGAAGTGTGTCTGCCCAATTCTATTTGAAGATTGTGTGCGCTTACTCTTAGCTTGGCAAATTGCCTTCTTCTGTTAACGTTTCTATCTAGAATCAAAAAATTTTCAATGCAGAATTTGCTTTTGAATGTTCGGTAACATCTTAATTTAGATCCATGTTGTAATGTAGGCCTATCCCTAGTAGATTGGTTGATAAAGTCCCTGTTTACATGGGACGACTAATTAGACTGGAACCGAGTTTCCATTGCATCTTTTAATAATTTAATCGACCTGGTCTTATTAAGATCCTGACAACGATTGCTCCATATGTCTGCAAGACCAAATTCGGCCCACAAAGTCTTCATGTGCAGATTGGGAGATATGGGGCTGATATGATAACAGGGAGTCCACTGGAGGCTGTGCCTATTAGCTTGTGGACCCCTGACCACTCAGCTACGCAGCCCCATATCTCCCAATCTGCTAATCCGACATTCTTAAACAGTGAGATGTAACCAATATGCTATACTATGTGATTGCTGTGGTGTCTAGATACACTTATGCTGCTCAAAGCTTACCACTGCTGAATATGCAGAACTAGAAAACTCAGAGGTGCCATGGTGGTGCATTAACTGCAATACAGATTTATTTCCCTATAATCACTATGATGATGATACTGATTTCATGTTAGCTATCCTGGACATAAATGAACGACATAACCACATGTATCAATATACCCACCAAGAAACACTTTTTAATCCGTTTAAGCGTAACAAATTCTACCAAAATATTATATCTCACGATGATACTGATAATGAGGAAATTAAATATCTAACACCAGAATGTGACTATATTCTTCAAAAGGAATTTAATGATAATTTAATTAAGAATGTAAATGAAACAATCACATTCTCTCAACTTCATATTAATATCAGGTCTCTTCTGAAGAATAACAATAAACTAGGCATGTTTCTAGATGCAAGCTCTCATGAATTTGATGTAATTGGTGTTACTGAGACCTGGCTGAAACCAGACTCACCACTAAGTTTAATTGATAGACAGCACTATAACTTCATTGAAAAGCATAGACCAGCACAACACACAGCCACAAGGGGAGGTGGTGTAGGCATCTATGTAAAGGATACCATTCAATATACTATAAGAGAGGATCTGTGCATGATGGAAGCAGATATAGAAGGCCTTTTTATTGAAATACTCAGAATTAAATCAAAAAGTAAAATTGTTGGTGTTATTTATAGAGCCCCAGGAATGGATAATGATAATTTTATCAAAGCTTCCGATAACATTTTGCAAACTATCCAAAAGGAAAACAAGATAGGACACATTATGGGAGATTTCAACATTGATCTACTAAAACAAAACTGCTTTTATACACAAAACCTACTAAACTTAATTGGCTCATATGGCTTCTATCCACTCATAACAAAACCGACTAGAATTACAGAAACAACTGCGACCATCATTGACAATATCTTCACAAATAGCATTGTTGAATGGAAAAATCAATTAGGTATTTTTGTTGCAGACATATCTGATCCCTTGCCTATTTACTACCTGAAAAAAACAGAAGTTAAACAAAAATCATTTATAAAAGAAAATCTAATGTGTAGGGACTTTGGAATAGAAAATATTGACAAATTTAAGAACGCTATGTCTGCTATAAACTGGAACTACATTATTGATTGTCAGTCATGTGAAGATGCCTATAACACATTCCATACTGTGTGCACAGATGTATATGATCGCGCCTTTCCACTAAAAACAGCTAAACAATTTAAACAAAACCCGACTAAACCATGTCTAACTAGGGGATTGATAGCTGCTTGTCATAAGAAAAACACACTGTACTTAACATTTTTCAAGCACCCTACAAAGTACAATGAATCTCAATATAAAAAATATCGCAACAGACTAAACCAAGTAATCCGGAGAGCCAAAATCAATCATTACCATAATAAATTTATCAATCAGAAAGACAATATCAAAGAAACGTGGAAGTTAATAAAGTCTCTACTGAATAAACAAAACAAGAAATCAGAGACATCAAGATTTATATATAATGACAAAGTTTTAACCAACAACCAAGATATAGCAAATAAATTTAATGAATATTTTATCAACATTGGACCCAGCCTATCGGAAAAAATTAGGAATACCTCTAATACAAATATAGAAGATTATCTGACAGGCAGCTATCAATCCTCAGTTTTTCTAAATCCTACTAACACAGATGAAATCTAAAAAATCTTAATGCAAATCAACCTGAACAAAAGTGCAGGCATTGATAATTCTAAATGGAACATTTTTAAAAACTGTCTCACAAATATTAATCCCATTGAACCACATTTGTAATCTTTCCCTGATGCAGGGTATATTCCCATCTCGACTAAAAGTAGCACGGGTGACACCAATATATAAAGCCAAGGATTCTTCTGACTTCACTAATTACCAGCCTGTCTCAGTACTTCCACCATTTTCTAAACTTCTAGAAAGACTTTTCTACAATAGACTGATAAATTTCTTAAATAAATATTCTATTCTCTATAAAGCGCAATATGGTTTTAGACAAAACCAGTCCACAATGCTGCCTCTCACAGATATGTTGGAAAAAATAACAAATTCTCTAGAAAACAAAGAACATATTCTTGGCATATTTCTTGATCTTTCTAAGGCTTTTGACACAATTGATCATAAGATTCTAATAAAAAAACTATCTTATTATGGAGTGAGAGGAATTGCCATAAATTGTATTACAAGTTGTTTATCAAACAGAGTACAGTGCGTACAATACAATGGAGCTTGCTCTAGCAATGAAAACCTAGTCTGTGGTGTCCCGCAGGGATCAGTACTTGGACCTCTCCTGTTTTTAATATATATGAATGATTTACCCAATGTTTGTCAGCACCTTTCATTAATACTGTTTGCAGATGACACCAATGGTTTTTGCCACAACAAGAATATAGAAACACTATATAAAAATGTAAATGAAGAAATGGAAAAGGTAATAAATTGGTTTAAAGTAAATAAATTATCATTGAATGTCGGGAAAACTAATTACATGCTCTTTACAAAATCTAGAAAACTAAAAAAAAATGACTTGCCAAAATTGCACATTGATAATCAGGAAATACAGGAGGCTGAGTTTGCTAAATTCTTAGGTGGCTACCTGGATAAAGATCTAACCTGGGAGAAACATATAGAGATTGTAACATCTAAAGTGGCAAGAAACATTGGGATCATGCGACGACTTAAATCATACTTACCACCTAACATACTAAAAACACTATATTGCACGTTAATACTCCCACAAATTACTTATTGCAACACTATTTGGACTAAGACATATAAAATCAGACTGGCAAGACTAAAATCACTTCAAAAGCAAGCCATTAAACTTTTTGCACAAACTGGAGAGGCCCAAAATGTTTACAAGACAGAAAATTTATTAAAACTAGAAGATATTGGTAATCTCCAATTATATACAATAATAAAAGATTTTTTCACAGGTAATCTACCAAATTCACTGTCTTCTCTCTTTAACCTAAACACTGAAATACATGCATACAACACCAGATCTAGACACAACTTTCACACAGAATACAATAGAATGGAAATCTCAAAACAAAAACCATCCTTTCAAGCTACAAAACTCTGGAATAACACAGACACGAACACACGTACACGGATTATTAGTCAAAATTCCTGCAAACATATTATTAAACAAATGTTCATTAATAAGTACTAAATCGGGTAATTGGACCTCACTCATATATTAGTTACTACACCTTCATGCGCCCGGACACCATAGCAATTACCAGCAATTCATCATGAAGAACCACCTGTTAACAATACTGATATTACTGCTCTTGCTCTGCCTCTACACTCCGGTTTGACATATTGTCTACATAAAATAAAAGGTATCGGTACTGCTGAATATTCTGGACCTAGTGGAATTTGTGGGAGAATTTTCTGCATAAGGCAGCAATGTCTTCTATTCCAAATGTGTACAGAAGATTACTTACGTCATAACCAAATCAGTTTGTTGCTAGAATCATGTTGGCCATTGTTATCTTTACTGTATCATTAACCATAATCATATTATGTTTAATTTATTTTATTATATTATATTTTATGTGAATTTCTGGCTCCTGGGTCTTACAGACAACACATCCCAAGGGACATAGCTCCTCTTGCTGGGTGTTTTGAAGAGGACTTGACCGGGGGCTGTGGTTGGCTAAGCCACCAACAACTCTCGGTCGGGTGGCTTTTCTGAATATTCAGCGAGTGTGCAGCTTCTGTGTTAAATCCTGAGTCAAATTGGACCAGCACTCCTCAAGATATACACAGATCCAGAACTTGATCATATCTAAGAGCTCTAAAAAATCCAGCCATGACAAACACACTAAGAAATAGACTCGAACACAGATTCACATAGCCGGTTTACTCTCTTTCCTCTAGGGAAAGAAGGTGATAGACAATAATAATAATAATAATAATAATAATAATAATAATAATAATAATAATAATAATAATAATAATAATAATAATAATAATAATAATAATAATAATAGTAGAAACAGGATGAACTCTAGCTCCCACCCACCCCCTTCATCCCCTAGCCCATTCCAATGAGTGAAATATGTTACCCACAGTATGAAGAACAATAAAAAACAAGTGAACCATGTTTGTCAAATGTCTTGTTTTTTTCTCTTTTTTTTTCTCTTCTTTTTCTATGTCAAATCCTATATTATTTGTCTGTAGTTATGTATAATATATTGTCATAATGCCTTATGTCTACTTATGTCAAATCATGTGTAACTTGTATTTTATTCTATGTCAGGGGTCCACAAGCTAATAGGCACAGCCTCCAGTGGACTCCCTGTTATCATATTCTAATTTGTAATATTTACCAAGAGAATAAATCAAATCAAATCAAATCAAACATAGAATAACAGACAAATTACACATGATTTGACATAGGTAGACATAAGGCTGTTATTGTTACTATATGTTCAAGATTCAAGATTCAAGATTCTTTATTTCTATATAGGTAAATAATTCAACAATTCAATACATGCATCCACCAAAGACAAGGTCTATGATGCGGTGGACCCTTGACATATAACATAAATTTTTAATATTATGTTTATATACACCTGTGCAAAAGTTAAGCACCAGCAAAAACAATAGAACGTAGAAACATGATGGTACAACTAGGCTGCCATACTTTTTGTCCCCGCGTTAGCTGACATAATTCCAAGTACGAAATGCACATGCATGCATGACTTCACGCCGCTTGATGTCCGTGCGTGGCGGGAAACAGCACACGTATTCAGTTATGTAAAAGTCCAGTTTGAGGTGTAGAACATTACATACAGATTTAGGCGACAAGATTAGGAAATTTGTGTTCATGACCGTGGTTTATTTGTACAGAGAGAATTAGCTCTTGATTGTGAACCGCTATGGCAAGACGAAGGTTAAGTGATCGTGTGAAATGGCAAATCATAGGCATGCATACCACTGGTATGTCATGCAGAGAGATTGGCAGACAGCTGAACATTAACCATACTGTAATCAGTCGTTTGATTGCAAAACATGGGCAAACTAACGAGGTGAAGGACAGGCCTAGATCTGGAAGACCGAAGAAGACTACTGCCCGTGATGATCGAGCCCTAGTACGCCTTGTTAGGAGATCTCCATTCACCAACAGCAGAGTGCTCAGCCAGCAATGGGAAACGCGCAATAGAGTGTCAATGTCTACCATCAAAAGGAGACTGTATGCTGCTGGCATGAAAGCTAGGAGACCTGTCAGACGTCCTCTCCTCACTGCACACCACAAAGAGGAGCGTCTGAGGTGGTGCAACGAAAGAAGACACTGGAACATGAGATCCTGGAGACGGGTACACTGGTCTGATGAAAGTCGGTTCCTGCTTCATGCCACAGATGGTCGAACTCGTGTATGGAGGTCCAGACGCACGGCGTACGACCAACGTAACATCATGGAAGAAGTTCCATTTGGTGGAGGTTCCGTTATGATATGGGGGTGCATCTCATTTGATTGTAAGCTGGATCTGTTGACTGTACCTGGAACACTAAATGGACAAAGATATCAAGATTCCATACTGGATAGAGTTGTGGTCCCTCATTTTGTAAATCATGCACCTGGAACCCACCCTATATTCATGGATGACAACGCCCGACCACATCGTGCTAGAGCTGTGCATGAATACCTCCGCCAGAATGCCATCGAAACCCTACCATGGCCAGCAAGGAGCCCTGACATGAATCCTATTGAGCATATCTGGGACATTCTGGGAAACATGGTGAGAAGGAGGGATCCTCCTGTGCAGAACCTACAGGAATTAACAGACGCACTCCATCTTGAATGGCAACGAATACCACAATGGCGTATCAGTCGGTTGGTGACCAGCATGAGACGTCGTGTCCAGGCCGTCATCCAGGCACAAGGTGGATATACCCGGTATTAATAATGGCAGTCTCAAACTCGTGCACAGATGTTAAACTTCGTTTTCAGACACCATTAATGACAATCTAGCCACGTGTGTCAACTGTAGGGCAATAGTTGTCAGTTGTGTCAACGTAACCATATTCAGGCCTCATTTTCAAGTTCAAACAAAAACATACAGTGTTTCCCCACCATCATAATCAGCATTCCTCTAGTTGCATTATTACCTCTTGCACTAAGATGGATGGGTACATAAATGTTTATGCTATTGCTTTCTTCATAGCACATGAATATACCCTCGCATGTGCGTAAAAATAGGGTGGTGCTTAACTTTTGCATAGGTGTATACATATCAAGATTCAAGATTCAAAATTATTTATTTTCATATAACACATAGATTTTACATTTACATAGATTTTGCATTTACACAAGATTCAAGATTCAAGATTATTTATTCAATAATTCCAAGATAAACGAATTCACGATTCATACCAGGTTGTCCGCCTAGGGCAGTGCCTATTGTTACGGCGGACACCCTACAACAGGCAGTCCTTACAACAGGCAGTCCACCAAAGGCTGAGCCTATACAGCGGTGGACCACTTACATTTAATATATAAAAGACATATAATTCAGTGATAGTTGGATCATGGGTGAAGATAATATAATATTTACATGTATACATTTAAGACAATAGACAATTAACGCACGCACGCACGCACGCATGCACGCACGCACGCACATGGGAATGGAGAAAACGCATGCATATCTTGTTTACATTATTATTATTATTATTATTATTATTATTATTATTATTATTATTATTATTATTATTATTATTATTATACACAACTGCATCATCCACATCAACAATTACGGATGCATTATTATTATTATTGCAGATGTGTATTTTACATTCTAGTTGTTATCCTGGCAACTGGGTACATACTTGTTTTTATACTGCCATAGTGGTGACTTCTGCATTCATGTCATTGGTTTGGATTTTTAGTATCTTTCTAAGATTTCTTTTTTGTTTGTTTAAGAGCTTTGTGTAAGAATTTGTGTGCGTATATTTATATCTGTGTTGTTCCAGAGTTGTATTGCTTGGTGGGATGGTTTTTGTGTAGCTGTCATTGTTTTATAGCATTTATAAACATGTACATGGATATTTTATTACAAATGACATAGAGTACGATGCAATACATTTAAACAAATTATGTGTGGCGACATGACTTATGACATAACATTTTACATAAAGCAGGGTGGGGGAGGGGGGAGAGGGGCTGTGGAGGGAGTGGAGTGACAATCTTGCAGAGTATTATTACTATTCAGTGAAATTACGATTATTATTAACAACAATAACAACAAAAATATTATTAACACCATTACTATTATTTATATGTATTATTATCATCAGTTTTATCATTATAATTATTGTTATTATCATGTGTAATAATTGTTGTTACCACCATTATTATTATTTTTATTATTATTATTATTATTATTATTATTATTATTATTATTATTATTATTATTATTATTATTATTATTGTCGCATTACTATTATCGTTATATTTAATTATAACAATAACAACAACAATACCATTACTATTATTTACATGTATTATTATTATTTTAATTATTATTTTAATTATTATTTTAATTATTATTATCACTATCATTAGTACTATCATGTATAAAAAATAAAAATAAGAATTATTATTATTATTATTATTATTATTATTATTTTATCATCAGCACTCATACATCATGTACATGTACATATTTCTACATATTTGTTGTCCTGGTGGCCGGGTGCGCTACAGCGGAAGAACCTGCCTAACGAGACCACATTTATACAACATTAAAAAATAAATAATATGTCACTAAAAATTGGTTATTTCATACATTTAGGAATATAGGTAGTGGCTTGTAATACAACAGGGCAGCGACTTTTCAGGACCTGGGGTCTTATGTCAACCTTCTTTAAAGGACCATCACCTCCTGGATCCAGAAAGCGAGTGGCCGCTATAGACAGGTTCCGCTGTTTTGGAACATGGCTGCCATGATGGTGGTTAAACCTTTAACCCTTAAGATTTCAGTATCTTAATTTCAGTCAGGTGCACAATGAACAGTGACCTCATTGAGTATTTTGCAACCGATTCAATTGTCGTCTGTTACTGTCACAGGCAGCAACAGTGTCAGTTCAAATTTGTTCCAAAATAGCCAACAGGACATTCATTACAATATAGGAAATTACTCCTTTTTGTCATTAAGCGTTTCTGGTGTGTGTTTTAGTAATCTGGCTTCTAGTAGCGCTCAATAATTTTGGTTTTTATGTACTTTTTGAACGACTTTGTTGTAAGAATTTGCGCACGTGTGTCTGCATCTGTGTTATTCCATAATTGTATTGCTTGATGGGATGGTGTGTGTGTAGCTGCCTCTGTTCGGTGATATGCGACATGTAGGTTAGAACTTGTTCATGTGTTGTGAGTATGTATGTCTGTATTGGGTGTAAAAATATTGGATAATGATGTGGGTAAGCTGCCATTGTGGTAATCTCTTAAAATAGTAAATAATTGGAACTTTCCAATGTCTTCAGGTTTTAGAGTTTTGTTTGTTTTAAAGGTATCTTGGCCCTTTGCTGCTTGTGAGAATAGTTTAACAGATTGCTTTTGTAGTGTTTTTAGTTTTTTAAATTTAGTTTGATGTGTGTTACTCCAGATAGCATTGCAGTATGTGATGTGTGGAAGTATTAATGTGCGATATAGTTTTTAGAATATCAGGTGGGAGATATGATTTGAGTCTGCGCATGATACCAATATTCCTCGCGAGGGCCGTATTTAGATATGTGGGGGGGGGGCCTGGGGCAAAGAATGATTCTGGAGGGGGGGGGGGGGCTCTGGGGGTCCTCCCCCAAAAAAAAAAATTGTTTACATCTAGGTGCTCTGAGACGGCCAGAGAGTCCACTTTTAGGGTGAATTATGGCGCTTTCTTTCGTTGTAAAATTATTTTTATTTTGCAAATTTTCGTAATTAACAATGTTATTATATCTCATTAGAACACACATTCATATTATGAGTGGGTAGATATTTTCTTCCTCTATTTTTTGGTTATGAGATCAAAAAGTCAGACACTGAGGTAATGGGGGTCACTAAGTGTGTACTGAGATACATCTTTTCATTTGTAATGCTGCAATGCAGAAAAGCAAAATCACCAAATCTGTAACATACATCGATACTGGTATAATCCCTCTGCCACAAGAATTCAATAGCCATTGTTTTGCACATGTTTGTGCATATACACAGTGTGTTCCCTTTTGGCATAAACATGGAATTAGTGGTTGGGATGAGTGGCTCTTACGATAAATAGTATGGCAGTAGGAGAAGATTTCAAACCCATTCTGAGATCTGACTTTATGGCATTTCGCTGCATGTGGGAAGCTCATCAGAGGATATATATATACTTGTTTGCACGGGTGGGTGGGGGTGGGGGAGGGGGAGTTATGGGTGTTATATATTGTTCAACAAAGCTCATTTTCCAACACACGTCCACCACGTCACTGAATGACGTATCTACAAATTTTAATGATGTCACACCCCTAGGACATCAGGGCTAATTCCGGCATTAGCCTACCTATGCATGTCTGCCCAGACATTTGATAAGACTATAATATCACCTAAAATCCTTATGGTGTCTATCTGTATCTGTAAAATCTGTCATCCCTACCACTAAGTCCCTGTTTATACCAAAAGGGACCCCACACACTGTGTTCATGCACAATGGCACATGCCAGCCATTTATCCTTCAAATGCTGATGATCAATTGGTCAATTTTTTTTGGTGAAATTTTTTGATTTTATGGAAAATTTACTGGCTATTGCCAAAATGTTGCTCCTCATTGACCACTTAGCGGATTTCAGCTTACTTTGCCTGGAAGCACACTATGGGGACAGGCTTTAGATCGTATAAATATATACAGATTTTGATCGGTCAATTCTTTTGGTGAAAAGCTTAGATTTTATTTAAAATTTACCGGAAATTGCCAAAACGTTACTCCTCATTAACTGCTGGGCTGATTTCAACTGATCCTATATGGGGCTAGGCTTCAGAACTGGTATACAGAATTTTGATTGGTCAATTTTTTTTTGGTGAAGATTTTAGATTTTATGAAAAATTTAGAGGAAATTGTCAAAACGCTACTCATCATTAACATCTTGACAGATTTCAACCCTATTTGGCTGGACAGATCCTATTGCGGTAGGTTCTAGAACATCTCTTCAGAATTTTACGTGGTTCACTTTTTTGCTGAAAATTATAAATTTCCGCATCTCCTCCATAAGCGCTTGGTGTATTTTATCCAAATTTATCTGGAAGAATTCTATAGTGGTAGGCTCTAGAACCTGCTTTCAGAATTTTGGATGGTCGAGTTTTTTTGTGGCCATTTGGATTTTAAACCCTACTAAATAATTAGTGGCTCAATTTCAATGAAACTTGGTTGGAATGATCCTATGGCAGTAGAATTTTGATTGGTCAATTTCTTTGGTGGCCATCTTGAATTTTTCGAAAATTATTCATTATGTCTACCGATATTTACAGTAAATGCAAATGGTTCAAATGCTACTGGTCCAAGTGAACTACAGTGTATATTGAACTGCACATTTACTTACTCAGCTAGGGAACGGTTTCTCATACATCCAGAGAAAACCTCTGTATTATGTGTGCCTTCACCAAAATATTGCAAAGATGTGATCTCTGACTAGCATCTTGGTGACACTGAAGTTTCACTTTCATCACAGGCTACCCACATTGGCACAATCCGTAGCTCTAAAGATGAGATATCTCTAAATATTGAGAACAGAATATCCCTGGCTAGAAGAACATTCTATAGCCTCTCTGGGACTGGACTACATGGCTCCAATGGTCTTGCACCAAGAGCAGCCCTAAAAGTATTTAACACGTATGTGCAACCACGCCTTCTCTATGTGTTAGAGATATTTATACTCCAGCAAAACCATTTTAAATACCTAGAACGTTTTCATCTACAGATGCTGCGCATAATTCAGTCTCTGCCCACGCATACAGCGAAATGTGCAGTTTTCCTTCTGCCTGGGATTAGGCCTAGCACTGCTGAGCTACACTGCCGATAACTAACATTTCTTGGCGATATTATAAGATGCACTTCCTTATGTGACATCATGCTGGGTAAGTTAGCCATAGGTTCCCGTGCATCCAGAAGGTGGTTCAGGTATACTGACAATCTGCTATCTCAATATTCCCTTACACCTATAGCTCAACTTCTCGACCACATGCCCGTGAAGGAGGCATAGAAATCTATGGTAAAATCTGTGATTGATGATTACTGGAATGCTAGCCTTCTGGACGAGGGTAGTCAAAAGAGCAGGCTGGGGTAGCTTTATCGGCAAAGTCCATATATCTATCGAGACAGTCTTAAACAACACCAAAGACGCAAAGAGATGCTTTATTAAATCTCGTCTATTAACTGGCACGTACTTAGTCCTAATGACTCTCCATAGATTTAGCAACTCCAATGTTGACCCAATCTACCAACTCTGGCAGAGTGCCCTTGAGGCGTGTATGCATATGCTTACCTCATGTCCCACTCTGATTAGATATAGGACAGACAGTCTGAACCAAATTAAACAGCTCATTATTTCTGCATTAGATATATCAACATGGAAATTAATAGCCTCTGATTTAAACCATCTAACTCAACTTATCATTGACTGTACTACGCTAGTAGACTCTGGTCTCCTTCCTAATGATGACACCTTACTCTGCAATATTGAAAATCATAGCAGAAGATTGTGCTACAGTATACACTGTGGCAGAACTTACATTTCCAGCCTGTCGTCATAGTTATCCATATTCTCTATCTCTACTTCATGTAGTATTCTTGTTCGATTTTAATGCATCTGTATATGTGTATATAATCATCTTAATCATGCGTTGAGTATTTTAATTGTCTGATCATTTAATTTGGTATCTTACTTTATTTTATTATAATCTATGAATCGTCACTTAGTCCTCTCCCACACTAGTAGTTTTACTAGTTTTAACAAAACAATTGTTTTACCACTGCTGTAAGTGCTCCAAATTACTGGAGGATTATCCTCACTCAACAACAACACTCCAAACAGCTGGCACACCAAAGCTGAGGCAGTTTACAGAGGAAGATGCGATTAAACTAATCCTGGATACAATTCACTTTGTTGAGACAAACAATCCGCTCAGAATCCTTATTGAAGAAGTATCACAGGATTTCTGCTTCAAGCTACACCATGCGCGTGTATCAAAACTTAGCAGAAGATCGAAATATACCCGAGATTGAATTAATGACAACATTACCAACATACAGTTCACGCCAGTCCAATCCTGGCCGATGGTTCGCCTAGAAATGGAGAGGCGTTATATTTACAGGACAAGTTGTAGTTGTTGCTGTTATTTCTATTGTTAAAAATGATTACTATAGTGACGATAGATGAAGACGAAGTTGATGATAATAGTGATTTCTCTGGTGCCCATCCTGTATATGATTTCTAACACATTTCTTGAAATTCAATGAAACACCATTCATCCTCAAGTAATGGCCCGTCTTCAACAAAACGTTAATGAAATGATTCTATGGTGATGGGCTTCAGCACTGCTAGCTGGAATCTTGATTTATCCACTCTTACTGAGGACAATCTAGCACTTTCTGAAAATCCTCTAAAAAGTATCCTAAATCATTGTCCAAATTTTGCCGCAAGTGGTGGGCTCCAGAACCTCATCAGATTCTTTAAGCTCTGAATCAATGAAAAGTCTAGTCAATGTTAATTATAGTGATGATGATGATTATCATAATAATCATTAATCATATTAATAGTTGTGATGCTACCTGTAAAATAACTATAAAAATGTTAATAATTATAATAGTGATGATCATGATAATACTGATGGTAATAAAAATAATAATAATAATAATAATAATAATAATAATAATAATAATAATAATAATAATAATAACTGAAGCAGGAAGCTACCCCCCCCCCCCCCCCCCAGGACCCTCCCTAACCACAACGTGATGAGTAGAAAGCATATGATATAAATACTCTATACTGCTATGCAATGCATCAACTAATTGAAAGACACTAGGTGGAATGTTAATGTTTTGTTAGTATGTATGTATATGTTATAATGTCGACTGCCTGTTATACTGTTCTTTTGTCTTCTATATAGATATATTATATACTATTGTTTTATGTATGTTTATGTAAGGGGGTCCACAGTACATAGGCTATGCCTCTAGTGGACTCCCTGTATGCACAATATATTGTAAATATCATGCAGCCAAATAAATGAAGATTCGATTCAATTCATAACTTGCCCGAAAAATTTATGGAAGATGATCATGTAGCTTCTCAGTAAGTTAAGAAGCTAAACAACACAATCAAAAAGATAAACAGGACCAAGCTACGACAAACTTCTTTACAATTAACCCAATTTATGATGAAGAGTCATAAAGGAGCTAACAAGCAAGCGAGATTGTCTCCAAATCTAGGACTACTAAAGGATGGTGTTCATCTGTGCCATCAACTAAGTGTTAGTTGGTGTATATACTTAATACATGACATTCAACTGGACTGCTATGAAAATCCAGCGGACACAGATACTTTTGACATTTTCGTAGACCGGGAAGAACTAAATGAGATATTATAGCTGCAGGATAACAAATACAGCCGTGAGTATCTTTTTATTGCTTTTATAGGTTTTATTACATTATACCATGCTGACAAAATATCTTCCTCAGGATAATCCACATTCATCGCTGATCTGATCCCTGAAATTGGAAATTGGTAGTACATTGAGCATTCAGTGAAAAATAGCTGGGGACTAGGTGTGGAATCACAACAGTTCCTACAGTTTCAATAATAGTAAGTGTTGGGAGCAAAAGACTACAGCAAGAAATGGGAAGGTCATCTAGGAGTGATAGTAAGGGCGGAGGAGAAGCTACTGCCACGGACAAAGAAAACAAGTGGACCTGCATAGTCTGCAAGCAAGTTGAAACAGACAAAAATGCAATGGTGTTGGAATGTGAGGTCTGCGACCAGCACTTTTGCATAAAATGTTTAGAAATTGAGGAAAACGAGTATGCTGCACTATCGAACAGGCCAGATGTGCATTGGTTCTGCCCAAAGTGCAAGCCGAAGGCAGTTAAAAACTTAAAGAGTTTCTCAGAGGTGGAGGAAAGGTGCAATAAGTCACTTGCAAGGATGGAAGGCCGAATTATAGCCATAGAGAAGAAGCTTGAAGAGAAGGTCTCAGAGGAAAAGGTAAAAGAGATGATCGAATCAGCCATGCAAAAGCCACAGGGAGAACTGAAGGAACATAGACTAAGAGATATAAGGCAGGAAATAAGCAGGGAGGAAGAAAGAAAAAGATCAATAATAATACATCGAGTTGATGAAAGTGAGTCAGAAGTTCCAGAAGTGAGGAAGAATTATGATATGGAATTTGTACAGAATCTGTGTGATACACTGAAAGTAAGAGGAGTAAAAGTGAAGGCAGTGATTCGACCAGGAGTAAGGAAGGAAGGGGGAGTGGATAGGGCCAGACCATTAAAGGTCATAATGGATGGGGAGAAACAGAAAGCAGAAGTTTTTAAGAATATTCACAGACTGGGTGGGTTGACTGAGGACTCAAAGTTTGGAAAGATCAGTGTGGCAAACGATTTGTCAAAGGAGGACAGAGATAACAGAAAAAAGTTAATAGCGGAGGCCATAACTAAAGAAGAAATGGATAAGTCTGGTGACTGGACATATAGAGTACCGGGCCCTCCATGGCGCATGTACATAGTAAAACTAAAAAAGAACTAGGAAAAGGTGCTACAATGGATAAAGATGATGACAGCGCTGTAAATATTACTGTAAATAAATTTGTAAATAATGAACCGCCAACCATGCCTAATAACTTAAAGTGTATGTACATGAATGCAGACAGTCTATCAACCAAATTTGAAGAACTGAAGACTATGATAAACTGTATGGAAAGGGAGCCAGACATTATACTAATAACAGAGGTTCTGCCAAAGAATTGCAGATTTCTCCCATCTAAGGAGGAACTGGCCATTCAGGGGTATGAGATGATGCCCGGTGAATTCCCCAGGGAAAAGAGAAGGGGCATTTTAATGTATGTGAAGGAAAATTTAAAACCCAGTGGAACTTACAGTTGGAAATGATTTCCAAGAGCACTGCATGGTTAAAATTAACCTTGCAGATCATGGAAATATGCTTATTGGTCTAGTGTACAGAAGTCGAGATAGTACTGGAAAGGCTACTTAGACAAGCTACTGAGGCTGAGGCAGGTTACTCACACATTCTCATCGTGGGTGATTTTAATTACTCTAAAATTAACTGGGATTCATGGTCCGGAGAAGAGAAGGATGAATCGTTCATAGAATGCCGAAGGACCAGTTTTCTAGTGCAGAAAACAATTAAACCTACTAGAGTGCTGAATCTAGTCCTGACAAATGATGAAGATCTTGTCACAGAGATGGAGTACGATTCGCCCCTAGGAAAGAGTGACCACGCAATAATCAATTTAAATTTCTTATGTACATACACCCCAGCCAGGAATATGAGTGTAAAATATAACTATGATAAAGGTAATTATGACAAATTAAGAGAGGCGATGACAATCGATTGGCAAAAACTGTTTAAAGTTAAAAATGTAAACGAGATGCTCAAAATGTTTATGCAGAGGATGAAGGAAGCAGATGAAAAGTTTATACCGATAACGAAACCAAAGAATACTGAAAAAAGAGAAGCTAACGTGCCAATCACACCCCAAACCTAGAACGCAATTAAGCACAAGAAAGCAGCCTGGAATAAGTATATGAGGAGGCAGGATAAAGAGGATAGACTTCAGTATGCAAAAGCAAGAAATAAAGTGAAGGCAATGATGTGAAGAAATAAAAGAGATAAAGAGAAAGAAATAGCTAAATATGCCAAGAGAAATCCAAGATGTTCTGGAAATATGCCAACTCTAACAGGAAAAGCAAATTAGAAGTATCTGAACTAACGGATGTGAGGGAGGGGACTGTAGGAGTAGCGAGTACGGACTTGGAGAAAGCAAATGTACTAGCTGACTTCTTTACAAGTGTATTCACAGTAGAGCCCACAGGAGATCTTCCACAGTTTAATTCAAGAGGAGCAGGTCAGGTATCTGTTGATTCACCATTTGAGGAGGCAGATGTATACACGTTATTATCTGTCATAGACACAACACAATCACATGGGCCAGATGCTGCTCATCCACGAGTGCTTCACAAGTTACGAGAGGTGGTGGCAGCGCCATTAACTCTGATTTTCAATGCGTCATTTGAGAGCGGGTCGGTAGCAGAATTATGAAAAAGTGCAAACATCACTCCAGTATTTAAGAAAGGGGACAAGAAAAGCCCAGGGAATTACAGACCAGTCAGCCTAACTAGTGTTATGGGAAAGGTGTGTGAGAAGCTAATTCGTAAACGTATGATAGAGCATATGGACAGAAATGACAAGCTAAGCGACCAACAGTTTGGTTTCATGAGCGGCAGATCCACCAGCCTGCAACTGCTTAAAGTCATGGATGATTGGACTGAGATTCTGGATAGGGGAGGAAACATAAATGCAATCTATATGGACTTCATGAAGGCGTTCGACACAGTGGCCCACAGAAGATTACTACTAAAACTGAAAGGCTACTGTATGAGTGTCAAGATGTGTAACTGGGTAGCTGATTTTCTAACTGGTCGTAAACAAAGAGTGTGCATTAACGGAGTAGTGTCAGAATGGCAAAATGTGACAAGTGGCATCCCACAAGGTAGCGTTATAGGTCCTGTGTTATTCGTCATATTTATTAACGATCTCCCTGACTGTGTTCAGTCAACAGCCTATTTGTATGCAGATGATACAAAAATATACAGAGAGGTGAGGTCAGACCAGGATAGGAAGGAACTGCAGGAAGACCTAAATTCACTACAACGCTGGTCCGATAAATGGCTTTTAAGATTCCACCCAGATAAATGTAAAGTGTTAGAAATTGGACAAAGATATAGATCCGAGACACCTGTATACAACCTGTATAATAATTAAGGAGAGCCTGTAGACTTGGAATCGGTGGAGGAGGAGGACATTGGTATAGTAGTGGACCGGCATGTCAACTTCAGGAACCATATGAGGATTAAGGTAAACAAAGCAACTGGCATCATGGCAACCATCCGAAGAACATATGAGTACCTAGATGAGGAGAGCTTTACCTTACTATATAAAGCATTTGCCAGGTCACAACTGGAGTATGCTGGCAGTGTATGGTCTCCTTATAAGAAATGTGACATCGACATGATTGAAAATGTGCGGAGGAGAGCCACCAGATGTGTTCCTGCTCTTAAAGGGCTATCATACGAGGAAAGGCTTCGAAGACTGAATTTTCTTACCCTGATGTACCGGTGACTGAAGGGAGATGTGAACGAACTATACAAGATTGTCCATGGAAGATATGACAATAGGGTTACCAGAGATATGTTAAAATTTAGTAATGTGGTCACAAGGGGGCACAGCTTCAAGTTGAGCAAGTCATTCTCCAGACTCGATATCAGGAAGTACACATTCATAAACCGTGTAACAGATGTCTGGAATGACCTACCTGAGGATGTAGTAATGGAACCTAGCCTAAAGTGTTTTGAGTGCCGCCTGGATAAATTCTGGGCTGATCTCAAAATGAAGTACAATCATGAGGCTCAGTATTCTGGTTGACACGAGTATATAATCAGGTAGGGTGTGGAACTGCACCAACACCCGAAATAATATGTAAAGAATTGGCTGTAAAGATTATATTCATGTAGGGGATGTGTGTGGAATCGCACCAACCCACACTTAATAAAAGTTAAAGTAATGTAGGCGTGTATAGTATAGGTAATAGGAGTTGCGTGCGGAACTGCACCAACCTGTAATTTATACAATTTCAAAAGATAAATAGGTCAGTCCACAGTTTATGTAGGGTTGGGCGTGGAACCACACAAACCCATAAGCTTATACATAAGGATTGGAAAATTTGTAGTGCATAGTTTATATAGGAGCTGAGTGTGGAATCGCGCCAATCCACAAAATATACGATTGTATATAATAGTAAGATATAAATACTTAGCATGGTACATAGTTATACGGGAGTGTGTGCGGAACCACGCCAATCCACAATTTATATAGAGATAAGATAGTTTATAGGAGTTGCGTGTGGAACTGCGCCAACCTGTAATTTAAACAATTTAAAAAGATAAATAAGTCAGTTCACATTTTATGTAGGGGTTGAGTGTGGAACCACACTAACCCATACACACATACATAAGGATTGGAGAATTTGTAGTGCATAGTTTGTATAGGAGCTGAGCATGGAATCATGCCAATCCACAAGATATACAATTGTATAAAATAGTAATGTGTAAATACTTAGCACGGTACATCGTTATACGTATGTATATAACTTGTATGTATATAACTTGTATGTATATAACATAGTTAGGCAAACAAATTTGAGGGCACAGATGTGCTATATAAATGGAGATGGAGCAGAACATAAAGGCAGCCTATGCCTGCATTCTGAAACTAAACTAAACTAAATACCCAATACCACTTGAATCTGTTGAGTTTGAAAAAGATCTACGCATATTTATAGACAGACAACTTAACTTTCGAAGACATATACAGGAACAGGTAAATAAAGCCAACAGGATAATTGGAATAATTTGTAGAACCTACACATACCTAAATAATGACAATTTCACCTTGCTGTACAAAGCATTAGTATGCCCTCACCTTGAATATGCTAACAGTGTCTGGTGCCCATACAAAGAAAAAGATATCAATACTATCGCAAATGTTCAAAGGAGGGCAACCAGACAGATTCCGTCATTGAAGGGAATGAGCTACCCTGACAGGCTAAAGAGACTAAATCTCCCAACTCTAAAATATAGTCGATACTGGGGAGATATGGTTGAATTATGTAAAATCATACTCGGTTATTACGACACACATCTAACAAAACATCTTTTCACATTAAGCAATTCAATAGCAAGAGGACACACATATAAACTAAAGAAACATCGCTTTTCACATGATTTCAGAAAACATTACTTTACCAATAGAATAATCGATGCCTGGAATTCACTATCTGATCACATTGTAACATCAGAAAATTTAAACGTCTTCAAGAACAGATTATGCACATACTGGGCAAACTAAGAAATAAGATTTAACTAGCAAACAAGCCTAACTCTATAGCAGCCTAACGCAAAACGGAACATAGAGGCTTTTTAGCCTGCGTTCTGCAAATCAATCTTATCTTATCTTAAACTAAACAAAATTTAAATTCAGGTAATTGTTCCCGTTAATAACGTTCACCGAATATTTCAGTAACTATTAACAAAAGTTTTATTATTTTGCCCGCGAAGTATCTAATTAATTTGCTGAAGGACAAGACAGTATCACGTTTTACATAATAATACCATAAATGTGGAAACTACCCTGCAAGGAAGGTCGTCTAAAGGAAATGAGTTCCGAGAGACGTGATCTACTCAAGACAAGAAAAGAAAATATTTGTATATTTAAAAAAAAAGAAATATCATTCCTTTTTCCAATGAATTTAATTTCAGGGTAATATTATGATTAGATAATTGGAATCACCGTGGAACCACACGTGTGTGCATATCATAAATATTCGATTTATTTCCAAATTCCACAACACCATCAATTTATTGTTATTTTTATGTGTTTTCGGGACAGATTCATCATGATCCGACTTAGTTACACCCCCCCCCCCCCACCTCCTAAATTCACAAGCACACACATGGATTCGGTGGCTTTACCCCACCAGTCACCATTTGAGCTATATCTTGATTCTCTCCCTTCCCATAGGTTTACTATGGGATTTCGATTTGCCACGAAATCTGGTTTATCTATAATGTTTTCAATGTCTACAACATTTTAATAAGTAAGGCAATACTTCTATGATGCTTTTTTCGGCTATAGCGTCAATCTCTCCCCCTTCTATTGTTCATGCCATATGGAAAAAGCCTGGTAGGGGGAGTGATTGACGATAATGCCCTTTTTTCGTCATACAAAGAAAGCGGTAAAATTAAATAACACATACACGCATGTTAAAACTTTTCGTAAGGGGTAAGAATAAGGATATAGCCGTCTGCTGTGTGGTACTAAAAAGTTGATTTTGTCAGCCTTCCTGATAGCTGACTAACTGGGTGAGGTTGATCACTTGTGATTTCAATCACGTCATTGGCAATCCTGTACATCATGGTGACTACTGGATTTAGCACGGCGTTCTTCAAGAGTTGAGATTTCTAGTGTCTGGAGAATTGCAGTGACACAGCTTTACCGGCTGTAGTCATTCTTGAGGATTCCCGCTGATATGCTTCCAGTTTGTCAATGTTAGTCTGGCAATGTGGATCCCATATTATCGATGCATACTCGAGCATGTGTGTCACGAATGTGGTGTAGCATTGTCTTGACTCATAAATTAATTTTTTTTCAAATTCAAAGTTACGGTACTTTATTTCATGATTTTTAGCTCACCTGGTCTGAAAGGCCAATACTTGAGCTTATGCTGTGGTGACCGTCCATCGTGTGATCATTGTCCATCTGTCTGTCATCCGTCAACTTTTTCTTTAAACAACTTCTCAAGAACCACGGGGCTGATTTCAATTATATTTGGCAGGAAGCATCCTTGGGGCATAGGGATCCAAGTTTGTCCAAATGAAGTCAAGTGGCCATCTTGGATTTTGGCCGATTTTTAGAAACGTCTTTAAAAATCTTTGCCGAGGCCGCTTGGGGAATTGATGCAAACCGCATGAAATATGATCTAAGGCAAGAGCTGAACTAAGTTTGTTCAAGGGAACTTGATTGGTCAAATGGTTCGGCGGCCATCTTGATTGACATAGTTTTAGCGAAAACAACTTTTCCAGAACCGCTGAAGGGATCAGGCTGAAATCTGGCAGATATGATTAGGATCTAAGGGCCATTGAAGTTTGTTCAAGGGAAGTTGATCTTAAAAGAACATGGCTGCCATGGGCCAATCAAAATGTAGTGTGTTTGGCGGCCATATTGGATTGATTTATTTTGATTTATTTTGAGGCCGAAATTTTTTTTATATATGTTTTTGGGTATTCTGATCTCAAATTTGCCATTTCCGAAACTGTCGGATAAACGGTTTGGCGGCCAACTTGGATCATTTCCCTGCTAAACGCTTCCATGCTAAAGCAATGGGAAATTTTAAATATCTTCTCGAGAACTACCTGGCCAATTTCAATTATTTTTGGCAGGAAGCATACTTAGGGCATAGAGATCCAAGTCTGTTAAAAAAAAGCTGATCTGCGAATTTGGGTGATATTAGTGCCTAAGGGTCATTTAAGTTTCTTCAAAGGAAGGTGATCCTTAAAAAACATGGCCACTGTGGGCCAATGAAAATCTAGCCTGTTTGGCGGGCATATCAGATTTTTTTATTTGATGGGTTTTGAAAGGTTGAAATTGGTTTTATATATTTTTGGGGGTATTCTGATCTCAAATTTGCCATTGTTGAAGCCGTCGGATAAATGGTTAGGTGGCCATCTTTGATCATTTTCGTGCCAAAACTCCCATGCTGAAGCAATGGGAAATTTAAAATGCCTGCTCGAGAACCACTGTGCCGATTTCAACTATATTTAACAGGAAGCATCAGTGGTTCAGATAACTTTCTTCAGTTGGGAGTATGGTACTCCTTAATTTTTCAACTGATACGTACGACAACTTCAGGAGGAGTACAAGACTCGTTGTGACTGAATACCGAACAATTATCCTTCTCCCCTCCCCCAACAATATATATATATATATATATATATATATATATATATATATATATATATATATATATATATATATATATATATATTTACCATATGAAGGTGTAACAATCAGGGCATTGTAATTGTACCATCAGATCATCATGCTACAGTATGTATGAATGATTACTGTATTCTGCGGCTGTAGTAGTAGAAATATCCTACAGCTGCAATCAGTCCTTTTCACTTTTGACCACTGTGTTGTCCTTTAACCCTCAAATTTGTTCAAGAAAATTTCTACATTCTCAGAGAAAATATCTAGTTTCAAACCAAGAGAAAATCATTTTTGAAAATTTATCACTAGAATGACTGACTTGACTATCGAGCCAGTCATTCCAGTGGTAAATTTCCAAAAAATAGTCTTCTCTTGGTCTGCAAATGGACATTTCCCAAGAGCACTTCAGAAGCCATTTTTGGCCGGCTTTAGCATTAAGGGAATAAACTAGTCACCCCAACACCCACCCACCCTCCATGTTATTTCCTAAGGCCAGCAAACTTTCAAGATTAGCCATTACAGTTACATGTCCTGGTTGGGGCAGGGTGTTTGGCACTCTTTGCTATTGATCAACTAACTAGACAGTCATGCCAACCAGATTTTAATTCTGAATAAAAATATATTTTTATATCAAAAGTGTGTTTATTTTAAATCCAGCTGTGTTGTTATGGTGGGACACGATTAGCCTATAGAGATGCACTAGCATTCTAAAGACTATATTTTGTGGCATACTGGCAAATGAATAAATATTATTGCTATAATAATACTTGTCATTCTGAAATCTGAAATTTGTTTTAAAGGAGGTAAATTTAGATGCTAGTTTGACCGAAAGAAATTACCGACAGCAATTTTATCACATCAGAAGTTACAGTCAAATTGTTTTCAAAATAATTAGCAGAGCTTCAACTATAACATACATGTATCATTGGCATATATAAAATAGAATGAAATGTGTTATGCACGCCACATTTTCAGAGTATTTCTTTATTTAGAAGGGAAATTCCAGTTTTTTGCTTCCTATTTGATTAAGATGGGACAAAGGTATAGAAGCGCTGACAGGACAGGTTATTCAATATTGCAATTAGAATATTGTTCATTTAATCTTGGCAAGTGTCTTACTAAAAGTATAATCCCAGGTTAGAAGCACTAATATATTGTTTACAATAATAAGAGAACAGATCTTCTAATATATGCCGGTAAACTAAGTCAGGTGAAGAGAACTTGCACTTGTTATTGGCAGATTAATGCTTTAGCCTACCGATTGAAATTGTTGTAAATTTCATATTAAAAGTTATTGCTATAACTACCTCGCCAATTAAAATAAGTGTGAAAGAACACATTTTTACAAATATTTCTGTATATTTTGCCGTATCTAATGAAATATTCACAATTGAAAAATCTTCCATCTCCACTCATATACTATCCTTAATTACAAATGCCATATAAGATATGCCTTCTTGGAGATTCAGAGTTTGTGAAAGACAAACTCGGAATATAGTGTTGCGTTTGATTATCGTCTGGGTCGAACTCATCCCTATTCACGGTTATGAGGTTATGACGGCTACTGTAAAAGTTATGCCTGTACTCCTATTTCCAACTAAAATATGTCTTTGAACAACTAAGTTCTGGTGATGTTTTAGCTCATTTGGCAATACGTACGAAAATAATGTCAATTGAATTTTTTTCATTGACACTTCTATAGGTGCACATATGTAATGCAAAGGTCTTGTAATAAAGAAAAAATACCCTCTTTCGGAGATGGAGATCATACCGTTTAGTGATGGTAGTATAGGCACGGCTTTTACGAGTTCAGTATGTCATAGTATGTGACTAGTGTGTCGATTCTCCTCGGGTAATTGAGTAGGCTATATTTGATGATGTCAACAGACCAGTACTGGCAGTTTAATACACTGATGCGTACTGTATTTACATGAGGTGTAAATGGTATGCATGACTATTTAAATGTTTGCGTACATGGATGATTTCTATGCGTACAGTATGCTTGTACGCGTCTTATCTGGAGCGCTGGGAAGCATCCTAATGGCATAGGGATACAAGTTTGTTCAAAGGAAGACGATTGGCCGGTGGCCTTCCTGGATTTGACCGACTTAGCAACGTCTTAAAAAATCTCCCAAACTGCTTGGGGGATCGATGCAAACGTCTTGAAATATGGTCTATGGCAAGAGCTGAACCAAGTTTGTTTGAGGGAACTTGATTTGCCAAATGGTTCGGTGGCCATCTTGGTTGACCTAATTTTCGCGAAAACGACTTATCCAGAACCGCTGAATGGATCGGGCCGAAATATGTCAAAAACACATGTTCGCCATGATCAATCAGAATTTTGCATTTTTGGGCGACCTCTTGTATTTTCTGCAAAATTCTGAGGAAATCATAAAAAGACTACGTATTAACCACTGAGCCAATTTTAAACCGTCAGAGAAATTTGATTGGTAAGTCTTTCCAATGGTTATCTCGTTTTGTTCAATTATATCAGTGGCCAATAATTCCAGGTGAGTGATACAGGCCCCTTGGGCCTCTTATTTATACATATAAATAAACTATAAACAGGCAGTCCATCAATGGCATGGTCTATAGAGCGATGGACTCCTTACACATATCACAAAGCATTTGTATATTAACATATATATGACATATATCACAAGACAATAGCACATTGACAGAATGCTAAAAAGCTAGACCTGACCACCCTTCTGGAATTATTAGCCAGTAAATTAACCTATTTTGGGATTTTATTAGCCATACATTGACTATGTGTAAAGGATACAAATCTTGCCTCAGATTTTATATTGTACAATAGATCATATATATGAATATACACACACGCATGCGCCCACGCACATATATACATATATATATATATATATGTATATACACACACATATACATGCATATACATGCATATATACAGGGTTCCCACGCAGGGATGGAAGTCTGGAAAAAGTATGGAAATTTAAGAAAAGCATTTCCAGGGTTGGAAAAGCTATGGAAAATTTGATATTTCGCGGTACCGCTATGGAAAAGGTATGGAAAATTAAAATATTGGGATTTGTAATTTTTTCCGGTAGCCATTTTGTCAACAAACACTTCCTTGTTCCTGGTTTCGCAAGTCTGGATTGGATACCAGTAACCGCCAAGCTCCAATACATTGCGATTACCGGGAACGTAAAAATTAAAAACAAATTTTTAAACATAAAATTTGTTAAAATTAAATTAAATTATTTTTCCCCCTTAGAAGGGAAAATAAATATTTGTGTCAAATAAATTTGTTGTAAATTTTGAAAAACTCCAGCAGTCATTCCTCCCAAGTAACCCATAGTCATTTCTACACCATCAGCCTCGTTAGGATCATTTGTAGCAACAAATGAAGTCCTCTCATCCGAGATTTACTGGTGCCTTAATGTCATACAGAATCACTTCTCATTCAAAAGTTGTGAGAAGGTTGGAGATTTATTCTGTATAATGTTTCCAGATAGTATGATCGCCTCGAAATTCTCTTGTGGAGAGACGAAGTGTGCTTATCTTTCTACTTTTGGCATTGCACCATATTTTCAGTCACTGTTATTGCCAAAGGTGAAGGCTGAGACGGATTATGTTTTATTATTCGACGAAAGCCTTAATGGACATCTAAAGTCTAAACAATTGGATGTTCATCTTCGGTTCTGGCAAGCAGATCAGATTTCCACTCGATTCTACACATCAGAATTCCTCGGCCATATCACAGCAACAGATATTCATGAAAATCTCCAAAAATGTTGTGATAAGTTAGGTCTTTCGTGGCATGTTCCAACTGTCAATGGATGGCTGCAATGTCAATTTCAAAGGACATAGAGGATGAAAATCAGAAGCGGATGATAAATATTGGTAGCTGTGGATTACACCAGGGACACAATGCCATCAGAGCGGGTAGTGTTAAAACTGTTTGCTAGTTTAATTATGAAATTTATTTATACATGTACATTGTTTTTTCATGTTTAACTGTGATATGATGTACAAAATAGAACCAATTAAAAGCCTCAAATGTTAAAAATAATTTTTTAAGTTTTTATTTTCCCCAAATGTCCACTATTAAAATGTCTTTAAATGGCTATGGAAAAATTTTAATTTGGTCTGGAAAAGGTATGGAAAAATATTCTCCCAAAGGTGTGGGAACCCTGTATATACACAGTATATATATACATGTACATACATATATACATGCATACAAACATACATATTAATTCTGGATATACCAAATATCCCGAAAGCAATCTGATGGAAAGCTGTTGGTGACTATGCCACAAACACCGTGCCGGCATTCAGCAGGTCCTGAATCGCTGCCTATTATTGTTTTCTTTGGTTGCTAGCAGTTTGCCATTGGGCAGGAACGGATATAATTATTACGCAGGGGTAATGACCTTGTGCGATCAGCTTTCTTCACAGTCGAATTAATGTCTTCATTCCATGAGAGTTTCTTGTGGATGAGAGTTTCTTGTGGATGAACAATCCAAGGTATTTGGCGCTATCGGTACTCTCAAGTGTCTGGTCATGGATCGAGTAAGTGAATGTAGATGGCTTCATCTTGTTTGTTATATCTACCACTAGGCTTTTTCTAGGGTGGAATTCCATCAACCAATCAGCTTCCCACTTTGTCAAGCTGGTTAGGTCTTCTTGTGCTCTGCTATCTCTTATTCCCATAATAACAGTTTGGAGAAAAACGTCTTCTTCTTCGATCAATACTTACCATTACATTATTTATTGAATAACAGCTCTACAGAAGCTGTGCCCTAAGAATCTTCAGATTTAGTAATTCTACCGGCTCTTGGAACCGGGTACCCATCCCCAACAAACAGGTACCCGCCACCATAAGCCGCCATTCGTCTTTGCATAGTAACAAGAACAACACGCTCTTTTGTTCAGGCAAAATTTCTAGAGTTTTTCTGTGGTTAATTTTACTGTGCTTCTGTGCCTTTTCTTCCTTGGATTATAATGAAGAGCGCCACCGAACCTCAGGTCGTATATTTCTATTATTTATCTAGTTATATGGAGACCTATGTCATTGAAATTTCGTGTGTGTTGCATGTCCCATTTTCTGAACCCGGAATTGGCACATATGGTACAACAAAATATGCCAGATATGATCGCCTCCTTTAACCAACGGCAATCAGGCAGTAATATAAAATGTCCAGGGCGTTTGTCTACGTTTTTTTAACACTAAAATCGGCTTATGTCGATCAATCTTGTGGTCTGAGCGGGTGACATCACACCCCTTTACGGCCCGGATTATTTTGGTGAAGGAAATGTTTCATTAATTCGGGTGTTGGGTGCTGGAGGGTTATCTTATAATTTATTGTCAAACTATTTGAAAATTATATGTCTGCCTTCCGCTCTGTTTTGTTCATCTTGCTTATTGAGGTCTTGTGCTTGTTTTCAGGCCAAGCCTACCCCGCCATCGTGTCCAGAGTGTCACAAGTTCATTAGACAAATGTTCAAGGACCATATCTGTTACAGAAAAAACTAATGTAGATGACCGTTGCAATATTTATGCAGTGTGGCCCGTCGAACTAGTGGTTAAGTTCCTTGCCCAGAAGGACTTGGCTGGGTCTGACGCGGGGTCAGGCGGATCGAAAGCAAATTGAGGAGCATCCGTTTCGGCACCTGTGGGTGCTTCTCATCCGCAGTCGGAGGGATCGGAGATGGCACCCCCTGCGTGGTTTAGGCCCGCTATGCAACGCTTCTTGCATAGTGTCCTACCCACGCTGGTGTCGTCTTTGATTCCAAAGAGTTTGGTCCAGCTTATCTCCATGTCTGGTATGGACCCTGTGGACAGGGTTCTAGACTGGCTACAGGGGGGGGGGGGGGGATTGTGCCATCTCGTATGGCCCCCGGAGCCTGACAGGTACTGCTTCTCTGTGGCCACGTTCGGGTGGTCCAGTAGCGGTAGCCGTTCCATCAGGCATAAGAGCCATCCGCCCAGAGGGCTCCAGTGTCTCCTCTTCTGGTGATGACTCTTCGTGGGTCTGAGGATGTGGAGGCCGAAGGGGAGAGGTTGTTGAGGGCTGAGATACCATAGGTGGAGCGTATTGAGGTCGATTCCGTCCTGGATGGAACCGTCCTTCATTTGTCTGGTTTGGCGCAAGCCATGACAGCCACTCCACCCATAGCTGAGGCCGCACTGGTACCGGGCACCCATCCAATGCTGGTTGGTTTGCCACCAACCGACAGGGTGACGGGTGTTGCACCTGTGTATGGCCACGATTCTGGAACCGCTACGGAAAACCGTTCAGACCTACTCCATGGAACAGCTTGTTTCATGGGGTGGCGGCGGAACCGCACGGTACCAGTGTTGTTGGCTATCCAGCAGTGGGTCCTTGCTGGGAGGCCGCTGCTGGTAGACCCATAAACACATCAACGGGCGATGTGTTTATGGAGGTGTCTTCTTCAGAGGTGGACTGGTCCGATGATCTGGCTTGGCTAGCCAGGGTGGACCCATCCATGGTCTCTGCCCCATCTGAGGAAGACATGCCTCGTCCGTCGGTGGCATCCATGCGGACGCGGGTCTTGCCCGCGGCTCTGATCCAGTCCATTGGATGGGATCCCAAGTTCAAGGAGTTGTTGGAGGAGATTTACGCCAAACAGTTTTCTATGAAGAGCCAGCTCCCTGCGGCCTCTAGGGAGGTGCGGGCAAAATGCTGTATCCCCCACAGGGGTGGTGGTTGGGGTGGGGGGGGGGGGGGACGAGCGATATGGTGCAGTCCCAATGGTTACTGAGTGGTGGCCCCATTCAGACACTTGTAGACAAGAGCCAGGCGCACCATGAAGAAGCTGTATCCCTCTGTGATGAGGGTGTGAGGGCAGCTATGAACGCTGTCAATCACTCCTATAGCTTGCTTCAGTCGGTGTGGGCTGAAGCTGGGGCAGGCCACCCTGTGCCGCCTGCAGCACTTTCGTGCGTCAACGACGACCGTGTGCTGTCGATGAAGCACTGGCCAGGGTGCAGGCATGAGTGACCAAATCCAGGAGCCAGATGGTCCTTGACCATATGCATCCGGCTTCGGCTGTCAGGGAGCATTTGCTTGGAACGCCCCTGAACGGCCCTGGCATCTTTGGTGGCCAAGCGCGGGCCATCCTAGAGGACACGGCCAACATCACGTAGTCGGCTAGCGATGAACATGCAGCTAGAGCTGGTGCGTCAAGCGCACGCACTATGGACTGTATCAAAACTGCTAGCCGCTCAGCCTTCCTCCAAGAAGCATAAGAGCAAGGCGAAAGCCAAGCCAGCTTCTAATGCTCTTGCTGGGCCTTCTCAGCCGCATGCGGCTAAGAAGGCGAGGAAGGCTGTGGAGGCCCTGCCCACCCTAGTGGTGGGGCCCTGATCGCCCGAGAGGCGGTAAGGGCAAGGGGAAATCCTCCAAGGGCGGAAAGAAGGGAGTGGATCATACCTGGGGGTATGGTAGCTCCCTTCACATCCACCTGGACCACGCCTGTGCGACAGGAACAGCGAAGCCAGTGATACCAGTCACGCCATGACCAAAATGGTTCTCTCTCTCGTTAAGAGGGTGGGGTGGGGTGGGGGGAGAGGATCGCGAGCCAGTCACCCACCTTAGGTGTCAATGCGCCTATAGTGGGTCGAAGGCTCATGTGTTTCGTCGAGGCTTGGCGAGCTCTGTCTTTAGCACCTGTCTGGACTCCCATACTAAGGGATCCAGACAAGTTAGAAGTCATTCAAAACGAAGTGTTAGGTTTGCTTCTGAAGGGAGCAATAAAACCAGCAAACCAGAACACTCCGGGCCTCTATTCAAATATGGTCCCTGTCCCCAAGAGCACAGGTGTGTGGAGACTTGTACTCAATCTCAGGCCATTGAATTGGGTTATCCATATGCCTCGTTTCAAGATGGAGACTCCGAGGTCAGTAATGGCAGAATTGAGGAAAGGAATGTGGTGTGTGTCAATCGATCTGAAAGTTGCATATTTCCACATTCCAATTGAAGATGTGATGACGTCACCTAAGCTGATGACGTAACTCAAAATACTACTTGTACATACTCTTAATATACAATCGATTTTGCAGTCTCTTTCGCTTCGGGTAAGGCTTGTATGTAAGGTTGCTGCGACAACCAACCTTACCAGTCACGAAAGAACAGGATACTAGCTCGCCTCGTTGGTAGATGTAGATGTAATCAACGATATTTGTTTTATGTATCCGGGCCTGATCTGACTATTCTATTCTGAAGATGACGGTAAGCTACGGTGGTCTTCCGTAAATATCAGAGTAACTTTATTAACAACACGAACTCTTGCCTTGTAGTAAAATCACAAGGTGATGATTTTATTCTCTAACTCTACTATGCAATATACGTTGTATCAGAAAGGTGGTTTCTACTACCACAAAATACGATTATTAAAATTACTTATAATTTGACTAAATTATCCGACTTAGTTGACTTATGAATTTATACTCCCTAGCTTAGCTAACATTACTCCCAGATTCGGCTGGTATGATATGCTATTCAACCAACTCTTGCTTACTGAAAATAAACGTTCAGCCAGAATTTGTACGAGGTGCGAGGCGGACCGGACTACCCATTAAAGTTAAAGTCCATATCTTATACTTCTTTGGAGCTCTTTACCATGTTCGTTTGGGTTCTTCTTTCCAGAGTTTGATTCGATGCTCATTGATTGTGACGTCATCCTGACTAATCAAACTCCGAGTTTCTCTCTTAGGAAAAGAACATCGAACAAGTTAAGTGATGGAATCCTATCCGATAACCTCCCACAAACTTGACAGTGATGGACATTGCTTCGACAATTTTTGTCTGGTTTTCTAATCTTCATGGCGCCAGACGCTATCATGCCCACGTCCAGTCCCTTGCTTATTAGGCCTACGCCTGCATTTCAGAAGGGTGTCATGACGTAGTGACCATGTACCACATCTGATTCACCAACATCTGGTGTCGTGTCTGGTGTCGTGGGTCGCCTCTATAGAAATATAGAAACCCGGTCACCTTATTGTAAGTCGGTCGTCGCCACGTTTACTACGTCATTTTGTGAGTCATTCAGTCTGTGCTACGTACACTCTGTGCGTAGCATCCTACCGACGCTCTTGCTTGAATATTTAGAAAACTATTGGTCATAACTTCTGTTGAATACTATAAAAGGTTATGCCGCGCCTGCAGCAACAGCTTCCATCTTTCAATCACCGATAGATTCCATCAGCTCACTGCCCTAAGTCTTAGTCTATTCTATTCCAATTTCATATTCCAATTTCACTTATTGTATCAGCTATATTTTCGTGTCAGTTTTGCATCGACTTGATGCACACACTAGATCGCGCTAATACATTTTCGCTCATTGTGTTATCCGTTCCCTAGCTCGTCTGGTATTCAAAAATATAGTCATATTCTTTGCTGGGGGTCTTGTCATATTCTTCGCTGGGGGTCTTGTCATATTCTTCGCTGGGGTCTTGGACTGCAAATATAAGATGTCCCCGGGGTCATGACTCCCCAGAAGACAATCCCATACTTACATACGCCCCTCAACCAAAGTTAATTGACCATCTCTCTTAAGGCCTTAAAGAGAGTGTCAACTAACTCGTTGTGGACTATCAACAACCCAAACCAATACCAGCAGCCTGAACGGATATCACCTGATATTCATCCAATTTGTCAAGAAATTAATAATACAGGGCAATATATTATACACCAATACTTGTCCGAGTAGCGGAATGCTCGGAAATACATTAGTAGTGTTCGTTAGTGTATGGTTGATAATTATACAAACATACATGTCCGGGTAGCAAAAGACTGCCCCCGGAAACACATTAATAACATCATTAAACCGTGGTCGATAACCTCGATCCACGCGTAACTTAACAATAAAAGCGAGCAATCGGTACAGTTTAAAACCTTAATCCTACAGTGCAAATACCATTACAGATCATGTGAATTTTTCCTATTAATAAAACATTACACAGTACGGTATCATGATAAAGTTCGCGCCATAATTATTAATATTCACCAATTATTGTTCCAGTAGAAACATATAAAGTTAGTGCCAAAACGTCATGGTGATACCTCCAAGCGGTTTATGCTCACGTTAGGATCCACCACGTCAACGTACGTCTCCATCTCTATCCATTCGGCAGCCATCGGGTCGATCTCAGTCCTGGCGTCAGCATTAGGCGACGACCCGGTTGCCATCCGCAGCGGCTCCGGTAGAGCTGCAGGTCTCCGGGGCTGCTGGGTCTGAATAGTTGGTGCAATGATATGCGGTTCACTACTATGGGCCGCACGTGGCTTGCATTTATGGGCCGCACGTGGCCTGCATTTAAGCGCATTCCACATGCGTGATAACACGCCACATTTATATAATATAAGCACAATTACTAACACAACTACGAAGGAACCCGTTGAATATGATACGAAAGAATGTACCCCAATGCCATCGACCATCACTGGGTCGATCATGGATAACGGTGCTAGCGGCACGTATTTAGACTTTTGTAAATGGTTCCACGGTTGTGGCTTTAAATGGTCAACTATCATAGACTGATTTAGAACGCCGGACACATCCAAATGGGGCATTTCAATGGCTAGGCCTATTCGAGTGTACGTCCGACTATAAGACGCTACGGGCTCGAATCGCCAGCCCCTCCCACTATACCCGCATTTTCCAGACATCAATGCATACACACCATTACTCACCATACATCGGTCCGTCAGTCGTCCGTCGCAATGAATTTCCACCGTTTCGCCGAACGTTTGCAACACTACTCCGATTTTCTCGTTGGCAAATAATTTACTAATGGTTACGTTTGACTTCGTTAGTTGAATATTACAGTTGCTATCAGTCGCATTTGTCAATACACTCACAATACAGGGCACGTGGGTCTTGTCGACCCGTAGTTGTCCCTGGCACACCCTAGGGTCAGCACCACGACACTCCGATGCGGTAAAGTACCACCCCGTCTTGGTATCTAGACCAATGCTGGTACGGGCCAGTATCACTTGCATGTAATACCCTGTCTTGGCCAGTGGTTCAGGCCATGAGTGTAGTCCATATTCGATATATTGTCCTCCGTCAATTAACGGTAACGTCGCCACATAATGAAGTTTCGATTCGTCCTGCCACAATGGATATACCACTACATTTCTGTAATACCACTGATACGGTCTTATCAGCCTATATTCCGCACTAACCTGTTTCGATACGGACGTCAGATCGTCGGGACTAAAAAGTTCCTCCGTTAGACGACCCAACTCCAAGGACGCCGTTTGCCTATGGAATCGTTCGGCTGCCTTCTGGTAGTCATAGACCACATGTTCAGCCGAGTCTATAACATGTCCTAACCGTACCAACGCATAGAGTTCTAACAATCGAATTCCCTGCTGCCTGAGCGCTCGGCTCATGTTGCTCGTTGCATTGGCCAAGTTGTCGCCTAACTCGTTAATACGGTCCGTGTTCATACCAATATCTCGGAAAGCTAATTTGACGTGCGACGTCAACTGGTTGGTAAAATGCACCACTTTGTTCATCCTCGTCATCGCCCTCCTTACCACATCTCGTATGGCGTCTATATCCCCAGAGGTAGCGGTACCGAACAGCGATGATGCGATGTCGCCCACAAAGTTAAATAACCCTCGCTTCTGCCTAGCGCCACTTCGACTACTCATGGTTTGCTGTGTTTGGCTTGCCATCTTTCTTACCCCCCGTATTCGATGCTGTAATCCGTATATATCGTTCCCACTCAAAAACGATGTTTTGGTACCCATGCTAGCGGCGAGACTGGCCATTTGGGCCAACCGTCCCAGGAATTCCGCGGGTAGGTAAGGATGGTCGATGGATACTATCACTGTCCATTCGGCCCGTATCACTGACACAGTCATCGGCTTAGTTATCATGACGCCGTTCGGCAGGCGGTGTATACTCGAGTCCTTGCATATACTTGATACCATGCTAAACCACAACGCCATTATACACAATTTAAACGAATACATTTTAGTATCTGCGAACAAATTTAGTCTTAATTGTTATGATATTTTACGTACTGGCTATTTGCGATGTTACAGTATAGCGATACAATACACACTATCGGCGGTTGTGCCGCTGAAAAACGGCATTTACACGACTGACGAAATCAGCGTATAGCACGTGATCGTAAAGGGCGGAGTCTATTACGCCAATTCGGAGTCGCTTGTTACCGGATTCGTTCTCCCGCCCATACCCTTGCTTTCGCTTCAAGTCTAACCTGAGTTGCTTGCTGTCATAATCCTCATCTGGTATATGTCTGCGCTTGCGCAGCATATAAGGATGCGATGGAAGCATCTCCATTGGTTCAGAGAGCAGCTCTGGTGCCGCCTCTGGAGCGTCAATCACCATGGGCCTAGGAGTTCCGATGACGTCACTTGGTGACTCATGGTTTCGACTGCGATTGGTACTGGGTTGCACCCTTTTCCGGTCAACCCTCTTACCCCCTGTACGCACCTCTGGCTCCATATCCGAAGCTGGCCGCTTCTTACGAGCCTGGGGTGTCGTCTCAGCGTCGGTGACCATTGGTTCTGGCTCGGGCAACATCGCCCTGGGGTGATGGCTAGCTTTCGTCCCCTTGGTAGGGTTACGAATGGGGCGTGGTCGCACCCCGTCCCAGCACATTTCCGAGTCGACTACGCGCAGCTTACATATATTAAGCACACGCATTCTCCCGGACCTTTGATGGCGGACATGGGCCACAGGTCCGTTAATTTTGAAGATCTCATACTCGGGGTCGCTGCGAGAGGTCAATTTCATCCTCTCTTCAGCTTTGACGACCACCGAATCCCCCACTTTAAACTCACCAGCGTTCGCACGCTTATTAACCTGTTCCCTGTGAATCTCCCGAGATCTAGCTGTTCCCTCCCGAGCACGTAGCAAGGCGTTGTTGAGATACGTTAGTCTCTCACCAAGGTCTTGCGACGCATCGATTGGAACGGCCATTGGCAATCTCGCCCGTCGCCCATACGTCAAATAAAATGGCGTATATCCGGTCGTCGCATGACGAGTACTGCGGTACGCTGTCAAAGCTGCTCCCAACTCGTCTTCCCACGCCCGCGAGGCGTTGTTCACCCCTTTCTGGATCAACTCCTTAAGAGTGCGGTTGAATCTCTCGGTACGTCCATTGGTCTGCGGATGGTATGGGCTAGACCGTCTATGGTCGATACCGTGTTCCTTAAACCACTCCTCCAGAGAACGGGAACAAAATTCTTTACCCTGATCGGTTATTACAATCTCAGGGACGCCATGACGCGCGACATACTCGTTGAAAAATTTTTCTTCCACATTTTGAGATGTTTTTGCAGCGATTGGATATGCTTCTGCCCACGCAGAACAGTGATCAATCACCGTCATAACATATACGTTACCCTTACCCGATTCTAATAGTGGACCGATCAAATCCATTCCAATTATCTGACCCGGATAATTGGCCATGGGCATTTCACTATACCTGGGTCGGGTAGTGACAGGTCGGTTGACCTGGCACTTCGTACACGTTTCAAGCATACGAATTATGTCTTTTCTTAAAGACGTCCATACAAACGAATCTCTTACCATGCCGATGGTCTTCTGCAGACCTTGGTGACCAGCTCGTTCATGAGCCATCCGGAGCACTTTCTCACGGAACAGGGTGGGTAAGACAATTCTGGGGTACTCAGCGTCCAACGCTGAAGGCGTAATTAAAGAATACAAAATGCCATTCTTGACCATATACTCCTCCGGGGTGTTTTTGAACATCTCCGGGTATTCCTTGGTCTGCTCGGCACACAATTCGTCATATGGTATGTCGAATGCTTCCAGAGGGACGTGAGGTAACACTCCCTCGTCGACGTCTGGTATTACAAAGTCGCCCGTGTCCAACGTCGCGACTTCCACCGGTCGACGTAACCTGGACAACATGTCCGCTCGAATATTCTTCGAGCCTTGGATGTATTCAATCTTACATCCGTACTCGGCAATCAGTACCGCCCAGCGCTGCACTTTCGTGTTTTTAACTTCGCCCACAAACAAACTCTTTAGGGGTTTGTGGTCGGTATACACGGTAAACTGCGCGCCAAATAGATAAGGTCTAAGCTTCTTTAGCGCATATATTACCGCATAAGCTTCCTTTTCTATCACAGGCCAATTCAACTGACTGTCTTTAAGAGTAGAGCTAACATACTGAATCACCCGCTCAATACCCTTGTCATCTACCTGTACCAGTATCGCACCTATCGCATAGCTAGACGCATCAGTATACAATCTATACGGAGCATTCAAATTCGGATATGTGAGAACCGTCTCACTACACAGCAAGTTTTGCAATTTCTTAAACGCTTGCTGTTCCTCCTGACCCCACTCAAAACGTTTATATTTCTTAGTCAATTCTATCAAAGGCTTAGCAATTTCGGCATAGCCTTGCACACAAGAGCGGTAATAACCTGTAGCTCCAAGGAAACTTCTCACCTCACCCACATCGCGTGGTGGTGACATTTCTCTTATGACCTTGACCTTCTGGACCTGAGGAGCCACTCCCTGTGCTGAAACACGATATCCTAACAAATCAACTGATGGTTGGGCGAAATCGCATTTAGATTTTTTCACTTGCAAATTATATTCTCGAATTCTACGCATAACTGTGCGCAAATGCTGTGCATGCTCAGCCGGGTTTCTTGAATATATGACTATATCGTCGACGAAAACATGCAGATATTTTCCCACGAATTCTCGGAAAATATCGTTCATTGCCCTCTGAAATACGGCACCTGAGTTCGCAAAACCGAACGGCATCCGAACAAAGTCGAACAAGCCTTCACTACAAACGAACGCTGTTTTCTCTATGTCTTGGCTGTCCATTGGTATCTGCCAATAGCCAGACTTCAAGTCCATAGTCGAAAATATCGTTGCGCCGCACATCGAATCAAAAATATCGGCTATGTTTGGCAGTGGATAACTATCCTTCTTGCACACAGAATTCAACTTTCTGTAGTCGACACAAAATCTAGTCCCCCCGTCCTTTTTAGGGACCAACGTAATGGGCGACGCCCATGGCGATGACGACGGTCTTATGACGCCCGCTGCCAGCATTTCAGCCACTTGATTCCTGACTATATACTGCTTGGCCAACGGTAGACGGTAGGCTTTTTGCCTTATAGGATAAGCATCTCCTGTTGGTACCGTACACCTCACTTTGGGGACCAGTCCTAACGTGTTTGGACGAGCCGTATCAAAAATATCTGCAAAGTCCGCCATGACTTTGTCGATATTTTTATATCCGGTCGTTTCCTTACAGCTTGCATAGACATAATTTGTCTGCTCTCTATGCGGATATTCAAAGGGATATATCTGGCCAAACCATACTACAATTTTGGCCCGATAGTCAATCTTTGCATTTCCCAGGTGCAAAGCATCCGCTCCAAGTAAACATTCATGCCTCATTCTGGCCACAATCGTACTAGGGATGGGTCGGGCGTTCTTGAATTTTACTTGTGTTTCCCCCAACAACTTTATCGGGGAACCATTTACAGCTAAGAGCGTTCTTGCTCTTTTCAATGGCCTAGCATTCAGCATGCTACGCCATATATCCTTACGAATCAAGGATGTGCTAGCACCAGTATCCACTAAGGCATGCAGGTACTTACCCTGATCCGATGGACCGTCTTTATCCATTTTTAGACGGATTAAGAACCGCTCGGTCGGTGATCTCACCAACGGCTCTCTCCGTCGTCGTTTCCCGGGCTCCTTCGTCCACTAACTATTTCGGCGTAGCTGTTCCGGCGGGAGGGCGAATTGTGTCCGATACCGTACGAGTAGCGGCCCATCTCATCTGTCCCCTCGCCGGTTAGCACAAACCCGTCACGATCGACGTATTCGTCACGGTTGCATCTAGCGTTGGTCAGATCCATTCGAATATTACGTGAACAGTCGCTGGGTGTCGTGCGTCGTCGATGATCGTTCACCTCGTCGATCTCCATTTCGTCAGTGCAGGGACGCTTGATCGCCCTGCGGTTAGCCGGACCCTTTTGTTGGGTCCCGGCAGGACCATTCTGCAGCGGACAGTCTCTTATGTAGTGGCCGTCTTTGCCACACCCAAAACATTTTATTGTTACGGCAGGAGTCGCCTGCCGGCTCATATACGTCCCAAAACAATTCTGGGCCGTATGTCCTTCTCGGCCACATGTAAAACAGGTCATGGGTGGTCGTTGCGGTCGGGGCTGTGGTCGCGGTTGTGGTCTTCGTGTGGTTGGTTGCACCTGACGGCAGTCACTCTTATAATGGCCGACCCGGCCACAATTGTAGCAGGTAATGTGTTGCAATTCTCGTCCCGCTCTGACTGGTCGGGGCGAGGGTGGGGTACGTGGTTTTGCTAGCGGTGGGGTTCTCTTCTCGGGCTTGGCGGCCCTAGTCGCCGTCTGCCGCTCTAGCTGTAGGTCGCTCACCAACCCACATAATTGCTCAACCATTCTATTCTGTTGAACAATCTGTTTCTTTAACGTATTGACTACGTTCCATATCTCCTTTTCCTCCCCTGGACCCACTACGTTCACCTCCATGCCCTCTTCCTGTCTTTCACTGATTTTCATGGCCTGGAGCAGGTCGTCACAGGTGGCCTCCTCCTCCGCGATTTCAATAGCGCGGGCCAGGGTGGTGGCCTTCTTGCGGACAATCCTCTTGCTGAGACGGCGATCAGATAGACCCCTGAGGTAAATCCCCAAGATGGTCCTCCTGTTGTCAATGTTCTCGACAGGGTAAGCCCGGGTACTCAGTTCCCGATAACGTCGGTTAAATGTCACGACGGTTTCGTTCCGCCTTTGTCGTATGCCCTCCAGATCATACTTGATCCGTTCTCCTTCATTTGCTGATATGAAGTTTAGTGTGATGTATTCGTGAAATTCTCCGAAAGTAATATTCTCCCTGACTTCCCACGAGAAACCCATCTATGGCTCTGGATAATTGCCCTCGTGCCGCTCGCGTGACGATGTAGGCTGGTATGCCATCTAGCCGTCCTTCATTGGCGACCCATGCTCGCCTGGTTTCGTCGAGGAAGGTTCTCACCTCCTCCGGCACTACTCCGTCGCAGGGTTGTATTCGGTAGATTGTGTCCCGGATCTCCTTCCGGTACACCCGCTCATTTTCTCGGCGGTCGCTGCTTTCGACGATCGCCCCAGCCATCGCCGTCCCCATGGCCTGCATGGCCGCCACGGTCTCAGGACGTAGCTCTACTCGTCGGTCGATGCCAGGCAGGGTCACGCTAGGGGGTTCTTGTGGGTTTTCCATTTCGCTAGCGATATTCTAGTGTAATGGTAATCTTCGCTAGTCTTGGTTGCTCAGGGCAGTCTATTTCTGTCGTTATTTTAATTATGGTGCTGTCGCTATACTCTCTATGTTGGATGACCCTCGTTGTCTCTGTTAACTGGGCCCTCTCTATAAAAACTTTCACCCGGTCAGCGAGGTCTCTTAATACTACGTTAGCGGGTCGTTTGCTCGGTGCTTGGGCCATACAACTTTTACTCACTGTGTTTAGTTACTCTGGAATCCTGGCAGTCGCTCGCCACTGAAGATGTGATGACGTCACCTAAGCTGATGACGTAACTCAAAATACTACTTGTACGTACTCTTAATATACAATCGATTTTGCAGTCTCTTTCGCTTCGGGTAAGGCTTGTATGTAAGGTTGCTGCGACAACCAACCTTACCAGTCACGAAAGAACAGGATACTAGCTCGCCTCGTTGGTAGATGTAGATGTAATCAACGATATTTGTTTTATGTATCCGGGCCTGATCTGACTATTCTATTCTGAAGATGACGGTAAGCTACGGTGGTCTTCCGTAAATATCAGAGTAACTTTATTAACAACACGAACTCTTGCCTTGTAGTAAAATCACAAGGTGATGATTTTATTCTCTAACTCTACTATGCAATATACGTTGTATCAGAAAGGTGGTTTCTACTACCACAAAATACGATTATTAAAATTACTTATAATTTGACTAAATTATCCGACTTAGTTGACTTATGAATTTATACTCCCTAGCTTAGCTAACATTACTCCCAGATTCGGCTGGTATGATATGCTATTCAACCAACTCTTGCTTACTGAAAATAAACGTTCAGCCAGAATTTGTACGAGGTGCGAGGCGGACCGGACTACCCATTAAAGTTAAAGTCCATATCTTATACTTCTTTGGAGCTCTTTACCATGTTCGTTTGGGTTCTTCTTTCCAGAGTTTGATTCGATGCTCATTGATTGTGACGTCATCCTGACTAATCAAACTCCGAGTTTCTCTCTTAGGAAAAGAACATCGAACAAGTTAAGTGATGGAATCCTATCCGATAACCTCCCACAAACTTGACAGTGATGGACATTGCTTCGACAATTTTTGTCTGGTTTTCTAATCTTCTTGGCGCCAGACGCTATCATGCCCACGTCCAGTCCCTTGCTTATTAGGCCTACACCTGCATTTCAGAAGGGTGTCATGACGTAGTGACCATGTACCACATCTGATTCACCAACATCTGGTGTCGTGTCTGGTGTCGTGGGTCGCCTCTATAGAAATATAGAAACCCGGTCACCTTATTGTAAGTCGGTCGTCGCCACGTTTACTACGTCATTTTGTGAGTCATTCAGTCTGTGCTACGTACACTCTGTGCGTAGCATCCTACCGACGCTCTTGCTTGAATATTTAGAAAACTATTGGTCATAACTTCTGTTGAATACTATAAAAGGTTATGCCGCGCCTGCAGCAACAGCTTCCATCTTTCAATCACCGATAGATTCCATCAGCTCACTGCCCTAAGTCTTAGTCTATTCTATTCCAATTTCATATTCCAATTTCACTTATTGTATCAGCTATATTTTCGTGTCAGTTTTGCATCGACTTGATGCACACACTAGATCGCGCTAATACATTTTCGCTCATTGTGTTATCCGTTCCCTAGCTCGTCTGGTATTCAAAAATATAGTCATATTCTTTGCTGGGGGTCTTGTCATATTCTTCGCTGGGGGTCTTGTCATATTCTTCGCTGGGGTCTTGGACTGCAAATATAAGATGTCCCCGGGGTCATGACTCCCCAGAAGACAATCCCATACTTACACAATGAACAAGGGTTATCACAGGTTTCTGAGATTCACGTTTCAGAACCGTATTTGTGAGTTTGTAGTCCTCCCATTCGGCCTGTCGACAGCTCCAAGGGTTTTCACCAGAGTGGTCCTAGCGGTGACAGCGTTTCTCACAAGAGAGAACGTGGTGCTTCACACCTACATAGATGATTGGCTTATCAAGGTGGACACGCTAGCCAGGTTAGAAGTGGATACGGCTCTGACTCTGAAGCAGGCCATGAAATTTGGAAAATCTGCGTAACCTAATAATTGGTTACGGGTACTTATTTCACGTAACCAATAGTTCAGATAGGTGCCAGTCATTTGCATAAACTCATTGGTTGGCTACTTAATATTTACTTTCAGAGACTAATAGATACAGCAAAATGATTTTCCAGGCTATTATGTGCCTTGTTAGTCTATGATGCAAACTGAACATGAGTTTGACTATTTTTCAACTTGAAAATAAATCAAGAACCTAATTTATGGTCTGCACTTTGCGATTTTGTGTAACCAACACAGGAATTATTGGTTTGGTTACGCCAAATTTTGATGTCTATGAAGTTACTTTCAGATCTAGGCTGGATAGTCAACAAGGAGAAATCTGAGTTGACACCCACTCAACACTTTGTTTATTTGGGGATGCGATTCGATCTCGAGGAAGGCAGGGTTTACCTGTCAGAGCCCAGAGTGGTGTCTGTTAGCCATCCTCAAGAGTGTTCAATTGTGAAACCACATTCAGGTGAGGAGGTTTCTTCAGATGCTGGGCGTGATGGTTTCCATGGAGCAGGTAATCCTGTATGCTGATGGGAAGACCTATCCAGTTGTATCTGATGTCTCTGTGGAAACAGAGAACAGAACCCCTGTCAAAGCTGGTACCAGTTTTGGAGCCAGTAATATTGCATCTTGTATGGTGGGACTTCGTGGAAGGCGTGTCAGAATCAGGGGCAAAGTGAAATTGATACGGTCGGACAATTCAACAGTATCATACATAAATCGCCAAGGAGGGACCAAGTCACCTACACTGTGTATGAAAGTGTGGCACTTGATTCAATAGTGCAGGAATTACTCAGTTGTTTTGAAAGCACCTCACATTCCTGGGTGATTGAACATTCTGGTGGATGCTTTGTCTCGCAGACAGAGAATTCTGCCAACAGAATAGTTTCTCAAGCCTCCAGTTCTACAAAGGATCTTTGAGCATTGGGGCAAACCGAACGTGGACTTGTTCACCACAAAGGAAAATGCTCAGATCATGACTTATGTCTCGCCGATTCCAGATTCAAATGCCATCGATACAGATGCTCTGGCGATAAGCTGGAGACAGATGCACGTGTAACGCGTATCCACCCACCATCCTTCTACCGAAGGTCTTGGTGAAGATCAGGGAGAATCGTGCCTGGTACTGCTAATAGCTCCATATTGGCCCAGCAGGGCGTGGTTCACGGATATTCTGGATCTGCTAGTGGACAATCCAGTGCAGCTGCCTGAGATTCCGAACATAATCTCCCAGGCCAAGGGCGGCTTCCTACACGAGCGGCCCGAGATGTTCAAATTGACTGCGTGGATGTTATCAAACAACGTTCCACGTCAGAAGGCTTTTTTCAACAGGCTGCGAGTTTCATCGCAGCCACGAGGAGGTCAACCTTCAAGTCATATAACAACAGGGTTAACAGATTTGCAGACTGATCTGAAGGAAAGGATATTAATCACTTTCAATCTACTATTCAGCAAATGAAGACTCTGTGAGCTGTTCTTTACAGGATTAGCTCCTGTCATGATTGCTGAATACACCCTTTCGAACCTTTGCATTCGGCTAGTCTAAGGCAACTGAGACTTAGCGCAATATTTCTATTGGAAGCTTCCTCAGCAAGAAGGCGCAGTGAAATCCATGCGCTTTCAGCAGAGAGGGACCGATTTATTGTCTCTGGAGAGGGTCTGCGACTGCTGCCAAGAGCAGAATTTATGTGATGATTGATTGATTTGATTGGCGTATAGTTTGGGTCCCTATTAAACAAGTCGCATTCACGCCAGGTTCAAAACGGGATTAATGTCTTCATTGGGCTGAATTTTTGTTGGTGAAATTTTGATTCTAAGCGGTTTTCTTTTTCGTGACACCAATGGCCCTAAATCCAAGAGTAGAAAAAAGGGAGGGATCGGGGATGACTTCTCCATATAAAATGAAGAAAGGAAGCTTGCTGTGGTAAGATCACCATTATTCGCGCCGCACGTGATTCGGGCCTAATCTAACTTAAATTAGTGATCGTCGATTCACCACATTTTTCAGCCGCTAGGCCTACTTGTGTCAACCTAACCATACAGGCCTTTTGACCTATGGGCCATCACAAAAGACTGGGCCACTCAGTACATCCATGGCACAGTGGGCTTGACTCTAAAGCTTCCTCAGTCATACATGTAGATCGAACCATCTATTCTGTCGGCATTTCCGTTGACGACAATTATAATTTTGACATTGTAAATTTATCAGCTGGTACTATTTGTTAGTAGATAGAAGAATAGAATAGATTACATGGTAGTTTGGTTAGTATAGTTAGGTTAGTATGGGGTGGGGTGGGTGGGAGTGTGGGTGGGGGTGGAATAGGGATTTCTCGTTCGATCAATACTCACCATTCTATTACTTCTGATACAAGCTATCTTGGATAGCTGGCCCTAGGACTCTAGACTTAGTAAGCTTTACCAGCTCCTGGAACCGGGTACCCGGCTCCCAACAGCCGACTACCCGTTTGCCATGAAGCTCATTCTTGTTTGCATAGCAACAAGAGCTACATGCTTTTTTACAGTTGGAAGTGCCTTGGCTTTTCTTAAAGTTTCTAAGTCATTTTTCTGTGATTGTGATAGCTTTGTGTTCGCTCTTTAAGGATTATTTGGATTACCATGGAAGGAGCCGATGATATCCAGGTTGTATAATTCCATGTTATTCCATAGTTAAAAGACTTAGGTCTTCAAAATTTCGTCTGTCGCATGTTCCAATTTCTGACCCCGAATCGGGGATGTGTGTTAACAACGAAATATGCCAGATTGATCGCCTTCCTTTACCCCAACAGGCGATCGGCAAATATGAAATAAGGTGTTGGCTATACAGTGTTTTAACACTAAAATCGGCTGGCGTCGTTCTCCGTATGATCTGAGCGGGTGACGTCACACCCGAGTTGTCTCAGATTTTTATGTGAAGAAAATGTTTCATTAATTCACGCATCTGATTCTGCGTGCTGCGTACTGTATTGCTACCAGAAAAGTTTTGGAATTTTCATGTTTTGCGTGTTATCACGATCTGTTTGCAATGATCGGTGGTTTCAAAATTCCTGATTAAAATGTGTGGTCTGCGGTTTTACCGTGTTCTCCAGCAGTTTGTTTACATTTTGTTGTTTCTTCACATATCGTTTTGGCCTTTGTTAGGAGTATAATTTATATTGATTAGTAAATATACCACGAATGCTATGCGATATGGTTCCTGGTTCCGTTTATACATCCTTCAGGATCAGTATATGGGTAGTATCTTGTCCACTTCGTTCTTGTCATCATAATCAATGCAATCTTTGCTGTAACGTTGCGGGGTGTGGTGCTGGAGGGTTAACATTAATTTATGGTCAAATTATTTGAAAATTATTTGTCTGCCTTCCATTCCTGTTTAGTTCCGCCTGTTTATTGTAGGTTTGTGCTTATTTATAGGCCAAGCCAGCCCCGCCATCATGTGATGAGTGCCATAAGATCGTGAGGGTTCTGTTTAAGGACTGTGTCTGCTTTAGATGTACAAATTGTAATCTTGATAGTAGGTGTAATATTTGTGCAGTGTGGTCGTCCAATATGATGGTCGAGTTCCTTGCCCAGAAGGACTTGGCAGGGTCTGACGCGGGGTCAGGCGGTCCGAAAGTAAATCGTGGAGCATCCGTTTCGGCCCCTGGGGGCGCTCCACGTTTGCAACCAGTGGTTGCGGAGATGGCACCTCTGGCGTGGTTTGGACCTGCTATACAAGGCTTCTTGCATAGCGTCCTTCCTACGCTGGTGTCGTCCCTGCTACTGAAAGTTGCAGGGCAGTCTCTTCCCGTGCTTGGTACGGACCCTGTCCTTGGACGGTTCTGGACTGGCCACCGAGGGAGCCATCTCGTATGGCTCCCTGGCAGTCCCGTCTGGCTCCGGCCTGATTGATTTTTGTCTCTCTGCGGCCACCTCCGGGTGGTCCAGTAGCGGTGGCCGGTCCGCCAGGCATGGGAGCCATCCACTAGGATGGCTCCAGTGCTTGCTCATCTGGTGACGACTTCGGAGTCTGAAGACGAGGAGGCAGAGGAGGAGAGATTGCTGCGGCCTGAGATGCCGCGGGTGGAGAGTATGGAGGTCGATTCCATCCTGGATGGAACAGCCCTCCATCTGTCTGGCTTGGCGCAACCCAGGACAGCGGCTCCGCCTGTGGTTGAGGCCACTCCGGTACCAGGCACTGGTCCCGTGTTGGTTGGTTTGCCGCCAACCGACATGGTGACGGGTGTGGCAGGCCAGGCGTGTTATACACCTATCTCGCCTGGTCCAGCGGTCAGGCATGGGGTGCTGTTGGCGCCCGTGCTTGGCCACGGTTCCTCAACCGCTACGGGTCCACACGGTTTTCCGTGCGGGTCTACTCCATGGACTGGTGTTTTCCATGGGGTGGCAGCGGAACTGTACGGTACCGGAGGTCCTGCCGTATCAGCAATGGCTCCTAGCTGGGAGGCCGTTGCTAGTAGGGCCGTGAGCACGTCAACGGAGTGTCCTCTTCGGAGACAGACTGGTCGGAGGCTCTGGCTTGGCTAGCCAGTGTGGACCCGTCTGTGGTTTCGACCACGGCCGAAGAGGATGCACCCCTTCCATCGGTGGCATCGATTAGGACGGGGATCTTGCCCGCAGCCCGGATCCGGTCAATTGGACTGGATCCAAGGTTTATGGAGTTGTTGGATGCTATTTATAGCAAGCAGCTCCTGACCAAGGGCCAGCTCCCTGTGGCCTCCAGGGAGGTGTGGGCAAGGTGTCGTATCCCACGGGGGGAATACAACAAATATGGTGTTGTACTAGCGGTCACTGATGATGATCGCTGGGTGCTGGGAGGCCAGAGGGCTGGAGCGGGTGGCCCCGCCCCGGCGCTGGTGGACAAGTCCCAGGTGCACTATGATGAAGTCCTGTCCCTATGCGATGAGGGGGTGAGGGCAGCAATGAGTGCTGTCAATCACTCATCGCCTTCTTCAGTCGGTGTGGACTGAAGCGGGGGCAGGCCACCCTGTGCCACCTGTGGACGCATTGGCAAGGGTGCAGGCGCGAGTGACAAAGTCAAGGAGGCAGATGGTCCTTGACCATATGTGTCCGGCTACTGCCGTTAGGGAGCGTTTTCTTGGGATGCCCCTTGCTGGCCTAGCATCTTTGGCTGCCAAGCGTGGGCCATCTTAGAAGACACTGTCAGTTTCGCGCAGACTCAGTTAGTGGAGAATCTGCAGCTGGAACTAGTGCGACAGGTGCACACACTAGGGGCTGTAGCCAAGCCGCTAACTGGGCAACCTTCTAAGAAGCAGAAGCAGCATAAAAGCAAGGCGAAAGCCAAGCCTAGTGCTGCTTCTGCTTCTACTGGGTCTTCTCAGCTGCCTCCGGCGAAGAAGGCCAAGAAGGTTGTGGAGGCTCCTACCCAGCCCAATGTTGCCACTGACCGCCCCAGAGGTGGGAAGGGCAAGGGGAAGGGTAAGTCCTCAAAGGGCGGAATGAAGGGAGATCCAACAGAATGGTCTCTCAACCCTCCAGTTCTTCACAGGATCTGCGAGCATTGGGGCAAACCCAACGTGGACTTGTTCGCCACAAAGGAAAATGCTCAAATCATGACTTATGTCTCGCCGATTCCAGATCCAAATGCCGTCGATACAGACACTCCAGCGATAAGCTGGAGAGGGCTACACGCTTACGCGTACCCACCCACCATTTTTCTGCTGAAGATATTTGTGAAGATCAGAAAGGAACCATGCCTGGTCCTGCTAATAGCACCATTTTGGCCCAGCAGGTCGTGGTTCACGGATCTTCTAGATCTGCTGGTGGACAATCCAGTGCAGTTACCCGAGATTCCGAACATAATCTCCCAGGCCAAGGGACAGTTCCTACACGAGCGTCCCGAAATGTTCAAATTGACTGCGTGGATGTTATCAAACAACGTTCCACGTCGGAAGGTTTTTCTCGACAAGTTGCGAAATTCATCGCAGCTGCGAGAAGGAGGTCAACCTTCAAGTCATATAACAACAGGGTTAACAAGTTTGCAGACTGGTCTGAAGGAAATGGTGTTGATACCTTTTAATGCACTATTCAGCAAATAGCAGACCTTCTCTGTGAGCTGTTCTTTTCAGGACTAGCTCCTGTCACAATTGCTGGATACAAGTCAGCTTTGGCATCAGTTATCCCTTGTCTAGCCAACGGATAGTCCAGAGATGGCCCAGTTAAATGTGATAGTGAAGGGAATGAGCAATCTCCGACTGAGACAACCGGTAGTCATTCCAGCCTTGAGTCTATCTTTAGTGCTTAATGTACTGGCCAAGCACCCTTTCCAACCGTTGCGTTCGACTAGTCTAAAGCATTTGACTCTAAAGGCGGTCTTTCTATTGGCAGCTTCCTCAGCTAGAAGGCGCAGTGAGATCCATGCGCTTTCAGCAGAGAGGGACCGATTTATTGTCTCCGGGGAGGGTCTGCATCTACTGCCAAGAGCAGAGTTTATGTCAAAGAATCAATCTTTGAAATATCCCGGCAAACCGATCATTATACCGAAACTAACTAGGTTTGATCGTGATGCCAGTGTCTGGTGCCCGGTCCGTGCTTTGACTAAGTACAAAAAATGGACAGACTCGGTACGGTCGAATGATAGACATCTGTGGATCTGCCATAAGAAGCCATATGGTGCCGCATACATGGATTCTATCTCTCGTTGGGTACCATGAGATTGCGACTGGGCACCAGGTGCAATGCGCAAGGGCACACAATGTTAGAGGAATAGCCGCCTCGACCACCCTTTACAATGGTGTTCCGTTAGAGGACATCATGGCTGTTGCACAATGGCACTGTGAGTCCTTTTTCACGGATTACTATATGAGGGATGTGTCAGACTCTGCCAATCCACTCGCTTTAGCTGTTTTGAAACGATAGTTAAACGACCACACTGCTCTTCTCCATTTTTTGGCATTTGTATGCAAAAATTAGGAAGCAGACATGGTCAAGCGAGAGGATGTCAACCAGATTTTGTCACTGATGGCTGGACAGGTGATTGGTTGAAGGCTCCACGTCTGGAATCCAAATATCATGAGGTAATTCAAGATTGAGAGTTTTTTGTGTTATGTGTATATATCATGTTAATTCATCTTATATATTCATGCTCATTCCCAGGCTGATATATGCAAAGAGCAGTTAACCCTCTTAGCATATTTGTGTTTTCATGTGAAATGCGTGTTCGTGAGTTCTCTTGCTTTTCTTAGGAGAAAAAGGAGGCGGGGTGGGGGGGGGGGGGCAGTGATGCGAATGTAATTCTGTCCCTTTAACTTGATGGTCCTTTTAAGTCTCCATTTGTCAAGTTTAAGTCTAAGCTCTTTCTCCAAGGGGCAAAAGTAGCAATTGATGGCTTGCCCCTTCCCACCAGGTTACTGTCTAAATCTGGTGTATATCAGAAGTAATAGAATGGTGAGTATTGATCAAAGGAGAATGAAGGAAATTTCAACTTCCCTTTCTCCGAGATCTAACAATACTCACCATTCTATTACAGACCCTGCCTCCCAGCCCCACGGAGGCAAGCCATGGGTATCTCTTGTTTGGTGGCTATGCAAACAATATGAGCTTCATGGAAAATGGGTACTTGGCTGTTGGGAGCCGGATACCCGGTTCCAGGAGCCGGTAAAGCTTACTAAGTCTAGAGTCCAAGGGCCAGCTATCCAAGATAGCTTGTATCAGAAGTAATAGAATGGTGAGTATTGTTAAATCTCGGAGAAAGGGAAATTGAAATTTCCTTCAGTCCAAGATGTTACACTGACAATCTATATGGTTCTTTGTATTTGTTAACATTCTGTGTGGTATTGTAATGTTCTATGTTTCCCGGTTTTTCAGGTGTCACTTTATTGGTAGCCGCAAAATTGCAGACGCGGAAACCAGTGGCACATCTGGTCAGAGTAGTTGCATCGACACAGTACCCATGCTAGTGTCTCTTCATGCTAACCACAAATAAGCAGCCATGGAAAGCTGAGACATATTAAGTCAGATTCATGACTGTGACTGCGAAGCATGCTCTTTTCTATAGTGGGTGTCTATCAGATGTATTCAGGAACTCGACCAATGCTGAGTGCAACCACCTATCCTTACTTTTTAGCAGGTCTGGCAGTGTCTTACCGTGCATGTTCGAGCTTCCTATTGCTTCATTTAGTTCTTCCCTATTGCCTTCATAGGCAGGGCAGTGCAGAAAAAAGTGATCAAGCATGTCTGCGACACCGCGTGTTTCGCAATCTCCAGTCTGATGCCACCCCGTCCTATGCATTACCACACCTACATTTATATGACCAATTCTAATACATCTCAAGGTGACATCACTTTTTCGGTTATCCAGTCACTGGATGCACTGTCATTTAACCTGGGGCATGACCTCATAGTGGGATCTGCACCTCGTGTGATTATCACAGTACTCCTGCCATTCCTCATTGATTAATTTTTTAATGAGGCTGTTAGTTTCGGATCATGATAGTCCTATGCTGATCTCATCACCATGGGTTATGGCAAGTTTGGCCGCTTCATCGGCTAGTTCATTGCCCTGGACATGGCTAGGTACCCAGTCTAAGTCGACTGTTTTACCATTGGCCAAAGCGATTTTGACTTCGTGTTGGATTTCCCATAGGAGGGTCCCTCTATTACTACTCGAGTTAAGCTTAAGGGTCATGATTGAGCTCAATGAGTCACTTAGGACAACATATTTACCCATGGGTTGTTGATTTATCCACTCGATTGCCTTTTTGATAGCTATCAGTTCGGCACTATAAATGGAGAGGTGATTGGGTAGCTTATACATGAAAACCTGTTGTTCTTCTCCTGCTATTACCCCTGCTCCACATTCACCTGTTTCCGGTATTTTGGAAGCATCTGTATAAATTTGTGTATGCTCGCTCCAAAGATTATCTATGTTTTCGAGAGCACATGTTCTTGTTACCTCAGGGTTATCTTTCTTGGTTATCTCTTTTGTGAGATCGCAGTGAGCACTGACTTGTGGCAGGAGCCACGGGGACTCATTGTCCATCAATTCAGTGTCAATCTGGACATTTGCAATGACAGAATTTCGAACCATTTCTATCGTCAGTAATCCTGGAGGTTTCGTTTTGTTCCTCCAGGATTCATACTTTACGTATTGGGTATGTCCCACGCCTGGTTTGAGAATTTCCCATGAATGATGCAATTTTGTTGATGTTTGTATGTATGTCCAAAACTTTAGAAGCCATATAATTTCTCTATGTAGACACGTGTGCTGAGAGGATGCGGTCATTAGGTCACTCATGATAACAAAAACAATTTATCAACGTTCATGTATATTTCCCTACATCCTTATTCACGCTAAAGGTAGTCTCTCTCTTTCTCTCTCTCTCTCTCTCTCTCTCTCTCTCTCTCTCTCTCTCTCTCTCTCTCTCTCTCTCTCTCTCTCTCTCTCTCTCTCTCTCTCTCTCTCTCTCTCTCTCTCTGAGAATGACGAATGACGATCAGTATATATCGATGAACATTTGGGAAAAACAAGCAATTGTCATAGTCATTTAATAATATAGATGTGCTAGGTTTCATACAGTTTAATGACTGCATTAATTGCCAAATGAAAGTAATATTTAAAGTAACAATTAGAAAGACTGGCTCGATTAAGCGTAGTCTGAGTTTGCTCTGACTAAACCCACCCCTGTGACAGATACTTGGGCAGACTGACAGGCTGGGCCATCAGTCTGTCCAAATATCTGTCACAGGGGCGGGTTGACTCAGAGCAGACTTGGACTAGATTGCCTGTAAGCCAAGCCAGTCCATTTTAGTGGTATATTCTTAAGAATGGACTTCTTTCGGCTGCAATGAAATATTTCTCAGGACCACTCCACCGCATGATCATTTTAAAGCCAATATTTAGATTTTGTTGACTTTAGTATTAACTGTGTTCAGATGTCATGACTTACAGTACAGCTCAGAAATAACTTAAAATGCTTCCAAAGCAAAATGAAATGTACTGTTGAATATTTTGGACTTATTGTGATGAAGCCATTGCTAAGGCAGCAATGGCTCCCATCAACAAAATATTCAACAGAATGTTGCTTGCATCGTGTTTAATGTTGTACTAACTAACATGTTTCTGTTTTGATCCACACACATTTTGAAAAAGCTGAGGGGATATTGAAATCACCTCTGTCCATCCGTCTGTCTGTCTGTCTGTCTGGAAACCGTTTGGTGGAATTCAAATAAATTTGTTATGAGCTACCTGTATGTTTGCAGAGTGCAAGACGGCATTTACATTAGGCTCTGCACCTAGTGTGAGGTGTGGGTCAGGTTGGAGGTGGGGGAAAGAACAAAAAGCCAAAGTTGGCAGTTTTTCAACCAAATTTGGTTGCCTAATATATGATTGTGGATGGCATGGTAATGTTTACATTAGGCTCCACCCCTAGGGTGGTGGTGTGGGGCAAAATGATAAAGTTGGTGAAAGCATGGGGATTTGCGATGATGTGTCATCGACTGCGCATTCTAGCTTAAAATTGAAAACGGGTACTGTAGAACTTGTGAATGAGTTGTACTGTAGTTATGCTTCATGTGGCATTTCAGCTCAGAGATCCAGAGGAATAACAGCTGATGTGTAAATGAACTATTAGACCACCTGTGCTGTCATCATGACGATATATCTGACCGGCGAGTTTCTGGAGAGACGTGTATCTAGTTTGATCACCGTTCCTTACTCAGACTGGGATATAGAACCATCACTCTCATATTACCAGCTTAGTTTGAAGATGTGTCAGCTGAAGAATTTAAATTATGGATTTCAATGGGATACAGACAGGTACATGTATCTAAATAATAGTGTTTGACCATTTAATCGTCAAATTGAGTCATGAAAATCTAAATTTGATGACCATTTGCAGATAAAAGAAGAGTATTTTTCAACATTTGCCACTGAAATAATTATCAAGCTAGTCATTCTAGTTGTAAATTTTCAAAATAGTCCTTTCTTGGTCTGCAAGTGGACATTCGTCAAGACCACTGCGAAGTCTGTTTTTGGCTGGTTTGATCATTTCATAAGTTAATGGCTCAACATATCAAAGTACAAATTATGCTGTGTATATATGAGCAATATGGATACGGTAGCTCCATGCTCAATATCCAGAAATCTAGACTGGATTTATATTACAGATTGGGATTCACGAATCTGTTGTTTGATAGATCACAAAGCCAATTTAAACATAATGCCTTGATTACTTTTATTTAATGGAAATTTTTTATTAGCAGGCGTATGATTAACCCATTCCTGGTCAATGTCCTGGTCCAGTGGATATACATGTATATGTATGTAGCTCCTTTGGCTTGTACATAGCCAGTTATTGGACGTTTTTAGCATTTCCTGATGGGAGTTGGATCAGAGGTATCTGAAGAAATGTTTTTAAAATGCTACTTTTCCTTGTCTTAATTCTAACTTTCATGACCAAAGAATATTTCCCCTTTGACATTTCACTTAAATTCTGCTAATTATTTCATCATAACTAGATATATTATGCGGGGTATTTAGCATTTCTTCTTTCCATTTGTGTGTTTGTTTGTTTGCCCGTTCAGTCTTTCATTTCAGTCCTATAACTCGAGTTCTACTGACTTGATCACCAGCAAACTTGGCCTTTGTGTTGCCTTGGGGTCCTGAAGAACCCTATTGATTTGGGGGATGAAGGCTCAAATGTATAGGTCACAATGACCCAATTTATAAAAATTGAGTTGCATTTCCGGATGATAGCCCAAGTTCTACTGAAAGGACCAAATTTAGCGTGTGTGTACGCCCCCTGGTGATCTGAAGAACCCTATTAATTTTGGTGTCTAAAGGTTGATGTTACAGTGACCTGAGTAAAGAAATTACTTTGTGTTTCTTAATGACAACTCAGATTCTACTTTAGGGATCTTCACCACACTTTCCCTTTGTGTTGCCCTTGGTTGTTCAAAGAGCCCTATTAATTTAGTGGTCGAAAGGTCATGGTCGCATTGACCCAAATAAGGAAATTTTATTTATGTTTAATTCTAATAATATGCCCATTGGTGGTGAGTGAATGTTATCAGTGCAGTACATACATGAATACATATAAACTTTCCTTTGACGCTGCACTGCTAGACAATCTTCATGCTTCAACATACATTGGTCCAAATTGCATATCAATAGTCATGCGGCATAGATTTCAGCAATCTTTGATTGTCGTTCTTGTTCACAATAGTTCCCTATTGCCATCTCTGATACTAGCCAACAATTTCTCGGGAGATTGTCAGCATTGTATACCTTTAGTAATATTTTGCTAACGCATTTATAACATGTTTTATTTACACTACTCATTCTAATTTCATTGTTTTTAAAACCATTTTAACATTGAAATTTGTTCAAGAAAATATAATTTTCTCATAACAAATTTTCATTTGCAGACCAAGTGATTATTTATGAAAATATACCCCTGGAATAACTGCCTCAATTATCGAGCCAGTCATTCCAATGGTCAGTTTTAAAAAAATAATCTTGCTCTGTAAATGAATATTTTTCAGAACCACTGCAGAATCCGTTTTTGGCCAGCGTGTGTGATAAAGGGGCAAATGACATCAGATCTATAGATCTATTACATGACATACATGTAAAATTACATTGTGTTTGATTCATTGCAGTTTCCCACAGCAGAATATGCAGTCTTTAATTGGGAAAGCATCCAAAATACTTCTCTTAGATCTATCTTTGAATGAACTGACATCACTAGATCATGATGGCCTAGTGCCGTTTGCAAATATTAGATCACTTGATGCCTCACTCAACAGAATAACCAGGTATTTAGCCAAGACTGTCGTAACCATCTAACCCTCGAGTCTATTCACAAAAATTGGAATTTTCTCAATGAAAGTCTCAATTTGCAGACTTAGGCCGTGTTCTCACTAGAGAGTTAATCAGGAATAATGCCATACTTCAGCATGGCATTATTCCTGATTAACTCTCTAGTGAAAACACAGCCTAAGAGATGATTATTTTGTAAAATTTGCCTCTGGAATGACTGACTCTGTTATCGAGCCTGTCATTCATTTAAAAAAGATAGTCTCCTAGTCTGCAACTGGACATTTCTCAGGACTTGCTGAAGCCGTTTGTGCCCGGCTTGAGTGTTAAAGGATTAAGGGGATAAAAATGTGCAATGTACCCCATGGGTATGAATTATGTGGTCAGTAAAGACAGGCCAGTGGTCTTGTAACAACCATGAAATATGTGGTCAATAATGACAGGCCAGTGGTCTTGTAACAACCATGAAATATGTGGTCAATAATGACAGTTCAGTTGTCTTGTAACAACCATGAAATATGTGGTCAATAATGACAGACCAGTGGTCTTGTGACAATCATGAACTATGTGGTCAGTAAAGACAGACCAGTGGTCTTGTAACAACCATGAACTATGTGGTCAGTAAAGACAGACCAGTGGTCTTGTAACAACCATGAAATATGTGGTCAATAATGACAGACCAGTGGTCTTGTAACAACCATGAAATATGTGGTCAATAATGACAGACCAGTGGTCTTGTAACAACCATGAAATATGTGGTCAATAATGACAGACCAGTGGTTTTGTAATACCCATGAAATATGTGGTCAATAATGACAGACCAGTGGTCTTGTAACAACCATGAACTATGGTCAATAATAACAGATCAGTGCTCTTGTAACAACCATGAAATATTTGGTCAATAATGACAGACCAGTGGTCTTGTAATACCCATGAAATATGTGGTCAATAATGACAGGCCTGTGGTCTTGTAACAACCATGAACTATGTGGCCAATAATGACAGACCAGTGGTCTTGTAACAACCATGAAATATGTGGTCAATAATGACAGGCCAGTGGTCTTGTAACAACCATGAAATATGTGGTCAGTAAAGACAGACCAGTGGTCTTGTAACAACCATGAAATATGTGATCAATAATGATAGGCCAGTGGTCTTGTAACAACCATGAAGTATGTGGTCAGTAAAATCAGATGAGTTGTCTTGTGTCAACCATGAAATATGTGGTCACTAAAGACAGGACGGTGGTCTTGTTATACAAGCTATTTGCTATTTTAATTAACTCTGTGTCATGTACATGTATGATGTCTTCACCAGTGAACTATCATTGCTTCTATTTTTGGTTTTATGTTTTATAGCTTTGTGGGTATAGAAGTTTTACCACACCTTTATAAGCTGAACTTATCACATAATCTGATCAGTGCCGTATGCCCTACGCTGTCTTGTCTGAAATCTCTGACAATTCTTCACCTAAGTATGAACAGCATAGAGGACATCTCATCACTGCCCATCATGGTCAATTTGACGGTTCTCTACTTGGACAATAACAAGGTATCTACTATCTAATATCATCATATACAATATTCTGTATTTGTACATGTTGTGTGGTTAATCAATGGATGGTTATACCATTGCCAGTACATTCTTCCACCTGATATGAGCTCAAAGCATGTTTTTCCAATATTAAGCTGTTATCATCCCTTATTATGAATGTGGAGAGATATCTAGATAGTCATAATCGTTCTCTCGTCCTTGTCCATTCTTAATTCTGGTCCCCTGGTTGTTTTTTTGTTATTGTTAACAAAAGAGAGAAGTTATCTGTCCCTTCGGGGTTGTCAGTAATAAAAGTGGGTATCTTCTCTCTTGAGTTTGTTCTTTTATTTACTAAAAAGAAATAACAAAGTTTACAAACTATAATACTCATTGTCTTCGTATGCCTTCCTTTCAGAAGTCATGTCCATCTTGTTTCAAGTCCATGAGAACTAGATTTTTCCCCCACCCTTGCCCATCTTGTACCATTTGTAGGCTGTCCAACAAAGTGCCATTTATAAAAAGGGAGGGGGAATCTAACGTCTGAATTCTTTGGATTACAGGCAAAGCTGATGGTCGAGGATGGCAAGAAGGCAAAGCAGGCCTGTAAGAAGAAGGCCTCTGAGAAGGGTGAGCTCGAGGCCTTCAAGGTAGACTTAGTGAGTGAGATATGCAGGACTTTGAAAGATCTGTTTCACTTCAAGAGTATACTTACCTCCCTAATACTTTTGATATTGCTAAATATTGGCTTTCACTCAATAAACACTCAGATTTAAAACAGTTAGGTGCCCCTACTGGGCAGGGAGTCAGAGCGTAGTCTGGCGGATGCCAGCCCCACCACCGCGCATGCGCAGACTAGCACTTCCTCTTTGCTAGATTATTGGCAGAGAGTTCACACATGTCTTTTTGTGCAAAAGCTTTTTCTTATTCTTAAACTGTTTAAGTGGTGTTATTTTGGAGTGATAGTCACTTTTTTGGATGGCAGGAAGGAACACTTCGCCACAGGAGGACTTAGGACCTTTAAATCAGGTGACTTCTAGTAAAATTAGCGAGTTTTCTTCCCGGTGTATTGTGTTTCCGGGACTCGCGTTTACCGTGATAAGCGCCTTGGTTAGTTGGTTTATGTCAACTCGGTGCTACCTAAGGCTAATTTCTCTTTCTGTTTATGTCCACAGGTCTGTATGACGCTAGGTGGTGACATCACAGCAGCAGAGAGTTAGTTTTCTCTCCACCATGGTTCCATTTCCTACTAATACTGTTAGGTTATCTAACCAAATGAAAAATTATGTCCAGTGAGTTGGAGGCCTAGTATAAAGGTCTTCTCACTTTGCCCTCTTGATCCAATTCCTTCCCCATGAGGTGGAGAGAGTTAAGAGGCGTGCAGATGGTGGAGTTCTCCGGTTCGTCACGTTGGATGGTTTGTCTATACAAAGTGTCAGGTATCTAGTTATTGATAATGTGGTGATGTTAATTATAGTAAACAAGCAAAGGGAGATAATTAACATTTTTGCCAGAAAAGAGTTATCTATATGTATCTGATGGTTGTGTAGTCGACGTATCCATTCAGCATACAATTCGTCCTTGCACTTGGATGTTTTGTTGGGATCGAGTTTTTCCTGTCACGGGATTAATGACGTCATAATCAGCCTGGCTATGTATTTATCAGCAATTCAAGTCGCTATGCTGGTTTCTGATGTATATTGATCTTTATGATCGTTTTCCTTCTCTTTGAGTTGGTTTGAGTGTCTAAGCTTAACTAGTTTGCTCATACTCCTTGTCCTTTGCCCTGTTTCAGGGACCGGGTTGCGCGTCCTGTGGATGTTTTCTACATGAAAAGTTCTGGCCTCATCTGTGCTATCAATGTAGCCCTTGTGGTCCCTTGGTTAATTGTGACATATGTAAGCACTGGGGGGGCGAGTTAATGTCCGAATTCTTGTGCTGCTTACAGGCGACGGACAAGGTGGTAGAGGAGGAGAAGAAGAAGAAGAAGCGGAAACGAGAGGTTGTAAGTAGGAAGGGTAAGGGGAAGGTCTCGTCCGCGGTGGATATGGAGGCCTTCCGGACCGAGATGTTGGGAGAGATGAAGAGGACAATAAAGGATTTGGTTCCAGGGTTGCTTCGTGGCATGCTTCCTGGACCAAATCCTTTACTGTCCTCATCATCGGCTTCGGAGCAGGTAATCCCCGCCTCTGGATCGGTTTTCCTTAGACCGCTTCCGTTGTTCGACGATTCAGAGGTGGCCCCATTAGAGGGGGCGTTCCACGACCCTGGCAGCAGGCTTATTGCCGCGCCGAGAGGGGACCGTGGACGGTTGTCGCTGGAACCCGCGGGCTGCTTATCAGTCCAGGGGTATCCGCACGCCGCGGTGGCCAGTACCTCCTATGGCACCGTTCCTGGTCAGCCCGGGTTAGCTCTCTTTGCTGACCCGGGGTCTAATCTTTCTGACCAGGGTGATGAGGATTACCTGCTAGGGTCGCCGTCTGACGACGTGGACATGGATGAAGACGTTTGTGCACCCCTCGCGGGGAATACAGGCGGCTTCTTCCACGGTTTTACTCACCCTGGAGTAAAGTCCGTGGCTCAGGTGGTGGCCCAGGGCGCTGCTGATGGCCAGCGGTACCGCATACCTCGGCTTGCCGAGGGTGTTGCTGGTGCTGGCCTGGCCCGTGGTGGGGCGGTATATACCCCGCGCTCTGCCACGGTGCCTGCTCCTGGTCAAACCAGTGATATTGTCATGCCGGTGCTATCAGGCCCGCATGTTTTCCCTGGCTTGCCAGGTGTATCAGCGTACCCGCCGTCAAGCTCTGCTGCTTGCGCTCAGGAGGAAGACGAAGGACCCCGTCTTGTAGAGCGCTCGCAGTTAGCCACGGAGGAGGATTGGTCTGACGCTTGCCAGTGGTTGGTGAGCGTTAGGCCTGATCTGCCCGTGGAGCAGTCGCCTAGCCAGCGTGACCACAGGCCGTGGTTAGCTGGGAAACCGACTGCTAACGCTATGCCTTCTCTGCCGCTGGCGGAGCATGTCGTTGACATGTTCAAGGCGGCGGAGTCGTCCATTAAGTCGAGTGGACGTCTCGCGAAGGCCCCTCGCGAGGTGGCCAGGCGTTGTCGCATCGTGCCCCTGGATTACCAGCGGTACGGTGTGGTACCCAAGCCCAGCGTGGATGACCGCGCGGCTTTGGGTGAGGATGCGCGGTCAGGCTCCCGTTCTGACACGGGGGTCTTGTGCTCGAACGCGTTGCGTGATGCGGAGGAGAGTGGGAGGGCTTCGATTGCCGCTCTGTCCCACGTCTCCCAGCTGTTACAGGGGGTAGTAACGGCATCCGCATCGCGCCAGCCAAGTCCGGTCACGGTCCAGCGAGCCATCCAGGATGGTATTAACCTGGCGCTGGACTGTATGACTCGGGCGGTGACCAGGAGTGTCCGGGCAAGACGCACGTTTGCCCTGGACAATCTGTGCCCGTCTCAGGACCTGTACAATAGGCTACTCCGTACGCCTATGACGGGTCCTGGTCTTTTTGGAGGTGAGGGATGTCGGCACCTCCAGGAGACGGTCACCCTGGTGAATAACCAGAGGGCGCTGCGCGAGCAGTTTGAGGTGCTGCGTCGTGCTAACGTTCGCGCCGCGGCCCCTGCGTATCGTCCCCTGCAGGCTCGAGGTGGTGCTGGCCAAGTCAGAGGCCAGCCACCGTCGCAGCGTCGGCCCCGGCCGCGGGCGATTCGGCCAGCAGCGAGGGGGGCGCAGGTTCCTCAGGCGCCGTCAGCCAGGCAGCCGCCCGCGCACCGAGGTGCGCGCGGGGCGGGGCGGGGCGCGCGAGGATCTGGGCGTGGTTATCGGTCCTGACAGGACGCTTACCGCGGTAAGAACCACTCCGGTGTGTATGGCGACGGAGACAGTGCCGCTCTTGCATGCCTCGTGTCCACCGCGGTCCCTAGGTGGACCGGTGGGAGGCCGGCTAGCCGACCACATGCAAGAGTGGGAACGGTTAACTCAGGACCGTTTAGTCTTGCGATGGCTTTCCGTCGGGTATCATCCAGAGTGGATGACAGGCCCGCCGTCGCGACTGTCTCTAGTGCCAGTCTGGACTCCCATTCCGAGAGATCCAGAGCAAAGGTTGTGTATCGAGGAGGAGATAAATTCCCTCGTACAAAAAGGAGCTATTCAGCCGGCACAAAGGTGTCCGGGCTTCTATTCAACCCTGTTCTTAGTAACAAAACGCACCGGAGGGTGGAGACCGATTCTCAACCTCAAGCCATTGAACAAGTTCATCGAGACGCCCAGTTTCAAGATGGAAACGGTGCGCTCCGTGTTGGCGGGGTTGGAGAGGGGGATGTGGACGGCGTCGATAGATTTGAAGGACGCTTATTTCCACATCCCCATCCACGGGAGTTTCTGTCGCTTCATGAGATTTGCATTCCAGGGCAGACAGTGGGAATTCAGGGTGTTGCCCTTCGGAATTTCCACGGCTCCTCGGGTTTTCACCCGTGTGGTTCTTGCGATCACAGCATACCTCCGCAGGAGAAGCATAGCAGTCCACACGTACATAGACGACTGGCTGTTGAAAGCGCACACCCGGGAAAGTTTGTCGGCCAATCTGGAGATTGTTTTGAAAACTCTCACAGACTTAGGCTGGATGATCAATTTCCCAAAATCAGAGCTGACTCCATCCCAGAAGTTTGTTTACCTGGGGATGTTCTTCGATCTAGAGACAGGATATGTTTATCCTACTCAGGAGAGAGTTCAGAAACTCATCTCATTAATTCAGTCAGTGTGCGACAGTCGTCATGTCCTGGCACGGGTTTACTTGAGAATGCTGGGGTTGATGGTTTCATTGGAACCAGTCATTCCTCAGGCCGCCTTACGCAGGCGGCCGATCCAGTTATTTCTCATGACACAATGGACCCAGAGTACAGGTTCGCTGGACTCGAATGTGTCAGTGTTGGCACCTCTCATTCACCACCTGCAATGGTGGTTGAATACAGAGAATCTCTTGCCGGGGGTTTTGCTAACCCCTCCCCACCCTCAGGTGACTGTGTATACAGATGCATCGATGGAGGGCTGGGGAGCTTGCCTGGAAGAGTCCACGATATCAGGGCTTTGGAATCTGGAACAGTCAAAGGAACATATAAATCTACTGGAGCTAAGAGCAGTAGTCCTGGGCCTGGAACATTTCTTACAGAAAGTTCAGGGCAAGATTGTTCTTATTCGTTCAGACAACTCAACAGTTGTGACTTACATAAACCGCCAGGGCGGAACGAAGTCGCCCAGTCTCTGTATGATGACATGGAAACTGCTTTGTTGGTGTCTGGATCACCAGATTACCTTGAAAGCAGTTCATATTCCGGGAAGGTTAAACCTGCTAGCAGACTCATTGAGCCGAAGGATGAGTGTTTTACCCACGGAATGGCAACTAAATCAATGTGTGGCGGATCGTCTGTTCGACCATTGGGGGAAACCCAACATCGATTTGTTCGCAACAAAGAAGAATGCGAAGATGACGACGTACGTCTCTCCGATTCCGGATCCAAGCGCTTTCGCAACAGATGCGTTAGCTATCAGCTGGGGGAGAATGTATGCATACGCATTCCCTCCAGCAATCCTGATTCCAAAAATTCTTCAGAAAATCAGACAAGAGGAATGCCAAGTGCTTCTGATCGCCCCGGATTGGCCAAGCCGATCATGGTATACGGATCTGCTGGACCTTCTGGTCTGCAATCCGGTTCCTCTGCCTCTGATGGACGATATTATCTTCCAGGGCAAGGCCCTTCACAACAATCCGTCAATGTTCAGATTGACTGCGTAGATGTTGTCAAGGAATCTAGAATTAAGGAGGGCTTTTCTGAGCAAGCAGCCATGTTTATGGCCAAAGCCAGGAGGGGGTCAACCTCCAGAGCATATAATTATAAAATCAACAGATTTGCAGAATGGTGCTCAAAAAGATGTATTGATCCAATGGATTCATCTATTCAAGTAGTAGCTGATTTCCTCTGTCACCTCTATGATGCCTATAGCCTCAAGCCTAACTCTATTGCTGGTTATAAGTCAGCATTAATGTCTGTTATTCCTTGCTTGGCTAAGAGGGGAAGTGATGAAGTAAATACATTAAATGTATTAATTAAAGGCATGGGCAATCTAAGACCAAGGAATCCACCTGTGATTCCGTCTTGGAGTTTATCGCTAGTGCTTCAAGTACTAGGTGATAAGCCTTTTGAACCACTTAGTTCCATTTCTATGAAACTATTAACACTGAAGACTGTGTTTTTAATTGCTGCGGCCTCGGCTAGGCGTAGGAGTGAAATTCATGCCTTATCAGCCGAGGATGACCGTTTTGTGGTTTCAGGGGAAGGCCTTAAGCTGCTACCTAGGATTAATTTCTTGGCTAAAAATCAGTCGTTGAAATATCCAGGTCAACCTATTATTTTGCCTGCTTTAACTAGATATGATCCTAATTCTAAAGCATGGTGTCCCGTCCGGGCGCTGCGCCGGTACAAACAACGTACGGCGGAGTGGCGCACCGACCAGTCAGCGTTATGGTTGTCATATATTGAACCCCATGGCAGGGCTTCTAAGGACACCATTTCCAGGTGGATTGTGGAATGCATTCAGTTTTGCCATAAATCCGCCACCGGGAAGCAGGTTGACGTGGCCAAGGCTCACAGTGTCCGCGGCGTAGTGACATCCACGGCCCTATTTAATGGGGTCCCTGTGGATGATATTATGTCGGTGGCTCAGTGGCACTGTGAGTCAAGTTTTACAGACCATTATCTCCGTGACACCTCTAATCCTCTCGCCTTGTCGATTTTGAAAAAATAACTCGGTTTATATTTTTTGAGGAGGTTTTTCCTCATTACTTATATATTTCACAATTAATTTATGGAAACACCCACTTTTTTGGGCCTGCATCAGTCTTTACCTATGGGAAGATGATGTCAGCAGCCATTTTCAACAAGGTCAGTCTTGTTCATGTGTTGTCCGTTGTTGATTGTATTGTCACGATTACCCGTTATTAATATGGTGATGGTTTGTGTATTTGTGTGGTTCATTGTTGAGAGTTACGAAAATGGAGCTTTTTCGTCTCTGTCCTGTAGTACATGGCACTTGTACGTAGAGAGCGTATAGGACATTGAGGTCAGGCGACTCTTCCTCCCAGGAAGGAGGGGGGGGAGCGCATATGACATTCGGTCATCTCTCATACATCGGTAGTGTTATCCGATGGTTAGTCAAATCCTGACTGTTTTTTCTTACAGTTTCAGAAGTTTAAGTGCCTTAAACGCAGAAAAAGCGTATAGGGATGAGCTGGTCTTTTGACCTCGCCTCCCTCCCGCCAGATTCACTTTCGAATTCTGGCAATATCAAAAGTATTAGGGAGGTAAGTATACTCTTGAAGTGAAATAAACGAAATCTAGGATTTCTTTTTTCACGAGAGAGTTGATACTTACCTCCCTAGATACGGACCCGGCCTCTCCACCCCACAGAGGCTCGGTCTTCAGGCTCTTAATAGTTGCATGTGTGTCAGCCAATAATCTAGTCAGAGGAAGTGCTAGTCTGCGCATGCGCGGTGGTGGGGCTGGCATCCGCCAGACTACGCTCTGACTCCCTGCCCAGTAGGGGCACCTAACTGTTTTAAATCTGAGTGTTTATTGAGTGAAAGCCAATATTTAGCAATATCAAAAGTATTAGGGAGGTAAGTATCAACTCTCTCGTGAAAAAAGAAATCCTAGATTTCGTTTAATGCCTGACATGCTTCTCGGCATGTTGCCGGGCACAGGTGTTTCAACTTCCTGCGCATCGACCTCAGTGCAGGTATCCCCCATCCCTGGATCATGCCCTACTAGGTCGGACAAAGTTTTTAGTGATCCAGGGGCAGCTGTCTTGGACCCAGGCTTGATGTTTGCATCGCCTGGTGATCCAGCGGCGCGAGCAGCATCAGGCGGGACCCGACCAGCGGGCCTGACTTCGATCACTCGCGGAGTACCCTCATCATCTGCCCTCAGGCATTCTCCTGGTCAGTCTGGGTTGGTGATTCTTGCTAACCCAGAGTCTAACTTTCCTGACCAGGAAGATGATGAAGACTACCTGCTCGGCCCACAGGATGGTCATGAAGACATGGATGCAAGCGTCTACACTCCTCTCATGGGGAGCACGGCCGCTCGCACCTATGGTTCTGTTCCCTCGGAACAGGTTTCATGATTAAACCTGTGGGCCGATTTGGAGCGAACAGCCGGCCGTATAAGATACCACGCTTAGACGTGGAATCTCATACGGACGATCCGGGCCATGCTAGTGTGGTTAATGCCCCACACACGAGCACAATCTCGGTGCTCGACCAGCCTGTGGAGAATGTCATGCCAGCCCTCGCGGCCCATATGCATTCCATGGGCAGTCGTCTATGGCCTCCGCAGCCCTACCTGCGAATGCCATTGAAGATGACGAGGGCCCGCTGCTCATCGACAATTCGCAGTTAGCTACGGACGAAGATGGTCTGACGCGTGCGCGTGTGCATGGCTCCTCGCAGTCTGACCAGAGCTCTCCGTGGACGAAACGGCCACCAGTAACCCTCGGGCATGGTTACAGGCAAAGCCGTTGGCCAACACGACTCAGTCTCTGCCGTATGATAAACATATCTTAGATATGTTCACAGCGGCAGAGGAGTTGATCAGACCGAAAGGTCACCTGGCGAAGGCCCCCACCCCCATGAGGTTGCTAGGCGATGTCGAGTTACAGCTAGTCAGGACACTCGCCGCTCTGGGAGAAGAGACGCGGCCAGGCTCACATGCTAACACGGGAGCGCTGTGCTCGGGTGCTATGCGCTCAGCTAATGCCGCCTTGTGTGACACCGAGGAGAGCTCGCGAGCAGCGATCAGTGCGCTGTCTCATGTGTCTCAGCTGCTATCGGGGGTAGTAGCAGCCTCAGTGCACCAACAGCCGAGTCCGGTGCCAGTGCAACGAGCCATCCAGGATGCGATCAACCTGGCGTTGGACTGTCTGACTAGGTCAGTCACCAAATCGCTGAGGACGAGGCGCACTTTTGCCTTAGACAGTTTGTGCCTGTCCCAAGAGCTCAAGTCGCGCTTGTTGCCGATGATGGGGCCTGGTCTTTTTGGAAGTGAGGGTTGTTGGCACCTCCAAGACACAGTTAAATTGGTGAATAACCAGAGGGCACTGCATGCACAGTTTGAAGTGCTGCGCAGAGAACACATACATGTTCAGCCCTCGGTTGCGCGACAGCAGTACGCTCAGAGGCCAGCAGGCCGGCCGGGTTCAGAGACCGCGTCGGCCGCGCCAGCAGCAGGGTGCTGCTGTATGTCAGCCAGGGCCTCAAGCGCAGCCAGCCAGACAGCAGCCCGTGCACTGAGGTTCACGTGGCGCGGCCCGTGGTAACGGGCCTGATGGGCTAAGAGTTTTTCCGGTTACCACGGGTACCACTGTGGTGTTGTCACATGTACCAGAGACACACCCACTTAAAAAATTCATGGGCACCCCATTAACCCTAGGTGCAACAGTGGGAGGTCGTTTGACTTTCCACATTCAAAAGTGGGAGCGGTTAATTCAGGACCGCTTAGTCTTGCAATGCTTTCGCAAGGATACAGTCCAGAGTGGATAAAAGGTCCGCCATTGCATCTGTCTCTGGTACTAGTCTGGACTCCAAGAGATCCAGACAAACGGTTGTGCATAGAAGAGGAGATAGAATCTCTAATTCTAAAAGAAGCAATTCAACCGGCGCAGGATTGCCGGGCTTCTATTCAACCATGTTTCTTGTGACAAAGAACACTGGAGGGTGGAGACCAATTCTCAACCTCAGACCACTAAACAAGTTTATAGATACACCGAGTTTCAAAATGGAAACAATAAAATCGGTGTTGTTGGGGTTAGAGAAGGGGATGTGGACAGCATCAATAGATCTCAAAGATGCTTATTTCCACAATACAATTGCAAGGAGTTTTCGTCAGTTCCTGAGATTTGCATTTCAGGGACGCCAATGGGCATTCAAAGTTCTTCCATTCGGCATCTCAACGGGTCCAAGGGTCTTCACTCGAGTGGTACTTGCTATCACAGCATACCTCTGCGGGAGAAACATAGCAGTCCACACTTACATAGACGACTGGTTGCTAACTGCACACAACCCAGAAAGTTTGACAGCAAATTTGAAGATAGTTTTGAAAACTCACACAGATTTAGGCTGGATAATCAACTTTCAGAAATCGAAAACTCACACAGATTTAGGCTGGATAATCAACTTTCAGAAATCAGAGCTGACTCCATCCCAGATGTTTGTTTACCGGGATATGTTCTTCGATCTGGAGATAGGATATGTTTATCCATCCCAGGATAGAGTGGAGAATCTCCTCTCGTGCATCCAATTGGTTGGCAGCAGTCATTATATTCTTGCACGAGTCTATCTAAGAATGCTAGGTCGGATGGTTTCAATGGAACCAGTCATTCCTCAGGTGGTCTTGCGCAGGCGGCCGATTCAGTTGTTTCTCATGACTCAGTGGACGCAGAGTTCAGGATCACTGGACTCGCGCATTCAAGTGTTGGACCCTCTCATTCATCACCTTCATTGGTGGATGGAGAGAGGGAATCTCCTGGCGGGGTCATGCTGACCCCCTCCCCCACCCTCAAGTAACGATGGTTATGGATGCATCAATGGAGGGATGGGAGCTTGCCTGGAAGAAGCCACAATATCAGAGCTTTGGAATCTGGATCAGTCAAAGGAACATATCAACATGCTTGAATTACGGCTGTAATTCTAGGCCTGGAACACTTCTTGAAGGAAGTGGAGGGAAAATTTGTGATGATACGTTCAGACAACTCCACAGTAGTGAGTTACATAAACCGCCAGGACGGAACGAAGTCACCCAGTCTCTGTATGACGACATGGAAGCAGCTTTGCTTGGGCATGGATCATATGATCACCTTGAAAGCAGCTCATATTCAGGGAAGGCTGAATCTGTTAGCAGACTCATTGAGCTGAAGGATGAGCATTCTGCCTACGGAATGGCAACTAAATCAATGTGTGGCGGATCATCTGTTCAATCATTGGGGAAAACCCAACATAGATTTATTCGCAATGAAGACGAATGCGAAGATGATGACGTGTGTTTCTCCGATTTCAGATCCAAGCGGTATCGCAATAGATGCACTATCTATCAGTTAGAAGGGAATGTATGCATACGCATTCCCGCCAGCAATCCTGATTCCAAAAGTTCTCCAGAAAATCAGGCAGCATGAATGCCTAGTGCTTCTGATCATCCCAAATTGGCCAAGCCGATCATGGTATATGGATCTGCTGGACCTTCTGGTCTGCAATCCTGTTCCTCTGCCTCTGATGGACAACATAATCTTCCAGGGCAAGGCCTTGCACAACAACCCGTCAATGTTCCAATTGACTGCGTGGATGTTGTCAAAGAATCTGCAGTTAAGGAGCGCCTTTCTAAGCAGGCAGCCAATTTTATGGCCAAAGCCAGAAGGGGTCAACCTCCAGAGCATATAATTATAAAATCAACAGATTTGCAGTATGGTGCTCAAAGAGATGTATCAATCCAATGGATGCATCTATTCAGGTAGTAGCTGATTTTCTCTGTCACCTGTATGATGCCTATAGTCTTAAACCTAATTCTATTGCTGGATATAAATCAGCATTAATGACTGTTATCCCTTGCTTGGCAAAGAGGGCAAGTGATGAAGTATGTGTATTAAATATTCTTATAGGTATGGACACCGTCATGGAGTCTTTCTCTGGTTCTTAAAGCTTTGAGTGATAAATCTTTTGAACCACTTAGTGCTATTTCTATTAAATTATTGACACTTAAAGCTGTATTTTTAGTTGTGGCAGCATCAGCCAGACGCAGGAGTGAAATTCATGCCTTGTCTGCGTTGTATAGTTACAGGTGAAGGCCTTAAGCTTCTACGGAGATTGAATTTCCGGGTCAACCTATTTTTTTACCTGCCTTAACCAGATATGGTCCTGGTGCTAAAGTATAGTGTCCTGTCCGTGCTTTAAATAAGTACAAGAGAAGAACTCAGGTTTGGCGGATGGATCAATGCTCCCTATGGTTGTCATATATTGAACCCCATGGTAGAGCGTCAAAAGACACTATTTCCAGATGGATAGTAGAATGTATTCAATTCTGTCATAAGACAGCCACTGGAATTCAAGTAGATAGAGCCAAGGCTCATAGTGTCCGTGGTGTGGTAACTTCCACGGCATTATTTAATGGTGTTTCTATTGGACATTATGTCAGTATCCCAGTGGCACTGTGAGTCAAGTTTTACCAACCATTACCTCCATGACACTTCTAACCCGCTCGCCGTCTCAGTCTTCAGAAAATAATTAAATGTAGAGGTATGTATTTGTAATTAGTTTTCCTCCTCTGCTATTTACAAATATCACATTTGTTGGTAGGGTATCCCTACTATTATCTGTTACCATTCTCTTCATCCGGTGGGTGGAAGAGATGAGTTCCGCGCCCAAGACATCAGAGTTATGTGACCATTTTGTTTTTTGTCTTGGTGATGGTGTCATATTTTTAATTTTTAATATGGTGATGGTTAATATCTCATAATTGTGGTTCTTTCAGAGAGTTTTTTGAAAATGAAGCAATGCTTCTTTTTCCAATGTCTAGTAATAGTTTTTATCAAGTATTACAGAACGTGCTAGTCATTTAGAGCAGCGTTTTTTCCTAACCTTCCTCAGAAAGAGGGAAGGGGAGCGCATTTGCTTTTTGATCAATCTCTCTTCATCGGTCAATTATCCGATGCAAAATTCTATTCCTGTTTGTGTTTTCAGACACAATTTCAGATGTTTTAAATCTCTTGAAAATTCAAAGAGCTAGTCTCTTCGAGGGTGTGCTGGCTTTCAGGGCCTTGTCTCCCTCCCACCAAATTTACTTTCAAATTCTGGCTTTTAGCAAGAGTGTTAGGGAGGTAAGTATGTTCTCATGATGTGAAATAAGAAAATTTACCAAATTTCTTTTTCACAAGTGAGATGACATACTTAGTTACTTACCTCCCTAACAGGATCCCGGCCTCTCCACCCCACGGAGGCCTGGTCCTTTGGTTATTTGAATAGTTGCTTCTATGTCAGCCAATATTTAGTAACAGAAGTACCAGTTTGTGCATGCGCAGTAGGTGGGGTCTGGCATGTGCATGACTGTCTACATCCACCTGCCCATTAGGGGCACCTAACTTTTTATAATTCTGAATATTATTGAACTTCTTTTTCTTCTTTTCGATCGCTGGTATCACACTTGGAGAGCCGTTCTCAAGATGAAATCTGTGGTTTTCTGCAGTTCTTCCACAGGCCCATACAGCTTTTCAAGAAAAGAGGTTGACAAAGGCCAGATCTCTTCTCTCAGCAGCTGGTACGTACAGCAACATTGAAGTATGTGCTCTGTGGTCTGTTCTGCTTCTCCACAAGGACAAGCAGGCGATGTCGTAAGGTGGAACCGCCTGTACATGTGTTGGTTTAGTCTGTTGTGTCCAGTTCTGAGATGAAAAATGGTCACTTGCTCTGGCCTCGAGAGATGATGGTAGGCATCTTCTGATTGAGGTGTCCTATAGAGGGACTTAATGATAGTCTTCATCTCTGTAAGGGTAACCATGTTTTCTGTCTGATTCTCTTCTGCACCCACCTTTGCCATCTTGTCTGCTTCCTCATTTCCTTGGACTCCACAGTGTGAGGGGATCCACTGCAGTGCTATCCGAAAGCATTTGATGGTTTGTAGTGCTTCTTCAAGTTGTGGCAGCTTACCTTTGGTGATAGCCTCAAGGACGGAGCGGGCATCAGATAAAAAGACAATCTGTGCAATAGGGTCTGCTGTTCTGCTGATGGTATTAGCTGCATGAACCAGTGCTTCGACTTCAGCTCTGTAGTTTGTGCAGTGTTTGCCTGTCAGTATTGCAGCTGACTCATGTTGTCCATTTGGATACTGTATGTGCAGTCCGGCACCTCCGCTCCTAATTGCATCTTTGGCTGATCCATCTGTGTAGATCCTTATCCATGTCTCCTGAGGGTACATTTCTTCCAGCATGGCTAGGGTCAGGGCCTTCTTGCTCACATCACTGTGTTCATTTTTGGTTGTGAGATAAGGTACTGTGGTGCGAATAGAACTTAGAGCCAATATACTAGTATATCAAGAGTGTTAGGGAGGTAAGTATGTCATCTCACTTGTGAAAAAGAAATTTGGTAAATTTTCTTATTCTATCTGACACTGTACAGGCCTGTTTCAGAGTGCTTAACCATTAAAGGGGTTAGTCGCATTTGTGTTCTAGACAGTTTAAACAAGTTTGATAGAATCTAGCGGCTTTTCCAGATTTCTCAGATTTTTTTTTAGTTCACGCTGAAAGTTACTGAATCCCCTGTTGCTGTGCTAAAATGTGAGCCAAATCAGAGATATCCAAAGCTCCAGAATTTGATCCGATCAATATCTGGGTTCTTTTATCCAGTTAATGGTCAACATCTGCTGGAAATCCTCGTTTCGTTGTGTTAAAATTTGAGCTGAGTAGGATCATAATTTTTTTAGATACAGCCCGAAATATTAAGCCTTTGTGACTGTCTAACTAAGAGACAAGACGGTTTATTTAGCTGCCACCTGCAGCTAAAACATTTACAAATAACTCAGATATTATATGCATATACTCAACATCTTGTTCAACATAGGCACCAGTTATCCTGCTTACTCATTTAACACTCATATTATCAAAAAACAGCTTCTGTAGTGGTCTTAAGAAATGTCCATTTGCAGACCAAAAGAAGTGTGTTTTTGGAAATTTAACCAAGCCAGTCATTCCACTGGAAAATTTTCATAAACGGTCTTCTTGGTCTGCAAATGGACATTTACTATCATAGACTAAGGGTTAATACAAGTTAATAAAGCTATGTGGTGTGAGTAATAGAGGGTTCCATTTCCAGCTAAACTCCGCCAATTTTTAGTTAAACTCCACCCATTTTTAGCTTAGCTCTGCCCATTTATAGCTAAGCTCTGCCCATGCTTTGCACGGGTTGGGATCAATTAATATATACTTTGAATCCTGAATTCCTAGAATCTCAATGTCAAGGTACATATTTTGCCTAATTGAAGTCTAGGCTTCTATTAGGACAAGAGGTGTTCAATTTCCAAACCAACATCTCTGAGAAAGGGGGTGGGCTTATGTTAGAGTTTTCCCAATAAAATTTTCTAAAAATTATACCACGAAAATTGAACTCAATTTTCTGGTACAAATTCTCGCCACCTTAGGACTATGTTTAATGTATACCTAAAAAACATCATCGAAGTGAAATTATTAAATTGGAGCACTTAAATATTCCGTATCCGTTAATAAAGATCATTTATTACATCAAAATTAATCCTGAATTTAACATAAAATGTCGTTGGGAAAAGATATAAATCATGTGATTCGCCTCCAATCGCAAAATAACTTTATTTAGAGCGAGTACTTGGATATAAATACTCTGGACTCGGAACTCGGAATTGCTATATATTACCATTGCGCGATAGGAACTGAGTATTGTACTTTAGGCGAGAACACCGCTCCTCCAATCGCAAACGAGCCAGCAACTTGCCAACATAATAAGCAGTTTAATTCTCAGACTTTCAAGCAATCTTTGTCGTACATCTTGATTCTGTTTCGGATCATTTCATGTTGGTCGGCATAACAAAATTGATGCGCAGTGCGAAAGACTGGTTAGAACATAAACTTGGTCTTAAAATAGTTTTATAAGGAAGGTATTTATTATGCTAAGATTGTTTTACGTGTATTTTGACTACAAAATTGATGAATAAACTTTATTATTTCTTAAACACACGTGGCCAACTACTATTAATAGCATTTTAATAGGTGCCGAGATCTACAAATCTGAGGCCTGTATTAATTTCTCGGAGTCCGGGAATGTATCAGGGCAGAGATCGATGTACTGGTTGGACTAGGTCTTGGGAAGAAACCTATCGAAATCGAAGATGATACGAAATCCAAGATGGGCGCCAGCCACTGGCACCCATCTTGAAAATTGGTTTCCGGATGATAACTCAGTTACCCTTTATTGGAGTGCTGTGAAACTTCATAGGGTGGTTGGACTAGGTCTGGGGAAGAAACTTATCGAAATCAAAAATGATCCAAAATCCAAGATGGTCACCAGCAGCCATCTTGAAAATTGGTTTCTGGATGATAACTTAAAACCATTTATCAGATCACTTTCAAACTTCAAAGTGTGGTGGGACTAGGTCTGCGGAAGGAACCTATTGAAATTGACAATGATCCAAAATCCAAGATGGCCTCCAGCCACCGACGACCATCTTGAAAATTGGTTTCTGGATAATAACTCCTGAACCGTTTATCGGATCGCTTTGAAACTTCACGTGACTGGATTGAGGTCTGAAAAAGAATCCAATCAAAATTGACAATGATCTGAAATTCAAGATAGCTGCCAGCCACCATCGGCCATATTGAAAATTGGTTTCAGGATTATAACTCTGTTACCGTTTATTGGATCGCTTTGAAATTTCATTGGTTTGTTCGAGGGGAAGAAACCTATCAGAATTGACAATGATCCAAACTCCAACATGGCCGCCAGCCACAGGCTGCCATCTTGAAAATTGGTTTCCGGATGATAACTCCTGAACCATTTAACAGATCACTTTCAAACTTCTTAAGATTACTGGTCTGGGTCTGAGGAAGAAATCTATTTTCTGATAGCTGTCATTCATTGGTTTGTCATCATGGTGGGGTTATTATGTGCTGTTTGCGGAGCTCTTGCTTTGATTGTGACGTCAGCCTACATATGACGTCATATTCTTGAGTGACAGATTGGATCCCTCCATTCAGCACATTGTACATTCTTTCTTCAGTTGAGATCTGCAGATGGCCTCCAGGCTTTACCTAGACTGAAGGAGCTTTACATACAGAGAAATCAAATAGTAAGTATTTCATGCATTCACCCTGAAAAAGTAAATTCTTTACTGTGCATAACATATTTTGTTGAATATTTTGAAATTAAAGTGACTGGATGATACAATGGCTTCCAGGCATATTAATTTCAAAATATTCAACAGCTTTCCTGTTGTTTGCCCTGAGATTGAGACATAGGTAATTTAATTTATCGGTGAAAAGGTTAATGAAGGGATTGCAGACGTATTTGTCACTACAGTACGGCTCAAAAATAACTTTAAATGTTTCCAAAAACAAAATAAAATGTACTCTTGAATATTTTATACTTAGTTTGATTCAAAGTCATTGCAATTCTTATATCATGCTCAAATTTCATCTAACTAACATGTTTCTGGAGATACAATGTGCCCCTAATGAGTCATTGTCAAAAACATCTGTATTTCCAGGTATATCGAAATCGCTTCATTGTCAGCCATGGGGCGGTTTCACAAAGGGTACTTACACGTATGTACATTAGGGTACTTAAGTGTAGCACAAATGTCAAGTGCGGCATTCTGATTGGTCTATTTTTTACTTTAAGCGTGTAACTTACGCACCTTTGTAAAACCGGGTCCAAGTGACGTTTTTCTTGTCATCATCAGAATTATCATTTATCAATATATACACCTGTGCAAAAGTTAAGCACCACCCTATTTTTACGCACATGCGAGGGTATATTCATGTGCTATGAAGAAAGCAATAGCATAAACATTTATGTACCCATCCATCTTAGTGCAAGAGGTAATAATGCAACTAGAGGAATGCTGATTATGATGGTGGGGAAACACTGTATGTTTTTGTTTGAACTTGAAAACGAGGCCTGAATATGGTTACGTTGACACAACTGACAACTATTGCCCTACAGTTGACACACGTGGCTAGATTGTCATTAATGGTGTCTGAAAACGAAGTTTAACATCTATGCACGAGTTTGAGACTGTCATTATTAATACCGGGTATATCCACCTTGTGCCTGGATGACGGCCTGGACACGACGTCTCATGCTGGTCACCAACCGACTGATACGCCATTGTGGTATTCGTTGCCATTCAAGATGGAGTGCGTCTGTTAATTCCTGTAGGTTCTGCACAGGAGGATCCCTCCTTCTCACCATGTTTCCCAGAATGTCCCAGATATGCTCAATAGGGTTCATGTCAGGGCTCCTTGCTGGCCATGGTAGGGTTTCGATGGCATTCTGGCGGAGGTATTCATGCACAGCTCTAGCACGATGTGGTCGGGCGTTGTCATCCATGAATATAGGGTGGGTTCCAGGTGCATGATTTACAAAATGAGGGACCACAACTCTATCCAGTATGGAATCTTGATATCTTTGTCCATTTAGTGTTCCAGGTACAGTCAACAGATCCAGCTTACAATCAAATGAGATGCACCCCCATATCATAACGGAACCTCCACCAAATGGAACTTCTTCCATGATGTTACGTTGGTCGTACGCCGTGCGTCTGGACCTCCATACACGAGTTCGACCATCTGTGGCATGAAGCAGGAACCGACTTTCATCGGACCAGTGTACCCGTCTCCAGGATCTCATGTTCCAGTGTCTTCTTTCGTTGCACCACCTCAGACGCTCCTCTTTGTGGTGTGCAGTGAGGAGAGGACGTCTGACAGGTCTCCTAGCTTTCATGCCAGCAGCATACAGTCTCCTTTTGACGGTAGATATTGACACTCTATTGCGCGTTTCCCATTGCTGGCTGAGCACTCTGCTGTTGGTGAATGGAGATCTCCTAACAAGGCGTACTAGGGCTCGATCATCACGGGCAGTAGTCTTCTTCGGTCTTCCAGATCTAGGCCTGTCGTTCACCTCGTTAGTTTGCCCATGTTTTGCAATCAAACGACTGATTACAGTATGGTTAATGTTCAGCTGTCTGCCAATCTCTCTGCATGACATACCAGTGGTATGCATGCCTATGATTTGCCATTTCACACGATCACTTAACCTTCGTCTTGCCATAGCGGTTCACAATCAAGAGCTAATTCTCTCTGTACAAATAAACCACGGTCATGAACACAAAATTCCTAATCTTGTCGCCTAAATCTGTATGTAATGTTCTACACCTCAAACTGGACTTTTACATAACTGAACACGTGTGCTGTTTCCCGCCACGCACGGACATCAAGCGGCGTGAAGTCATGCATGCATGTGCATTTCGTACTTGGAATTATGTCAGCTAACGCGGGGACAAAAAGTATGGCAGCCTAGTTGTACCATCATGTTTCTACGTTCTATTGTTTTTGCTGGTGCTTAACTTTTGCACAGGTGTATAATTGCGTTCTAAGATTTCTGAGACTAAGAGTTCTGGTATTATTAGCTCACCTGGCCTGAAAGGCCAAGTGAGCTTATGTCGTGGCGACCGTCCATTGTGTGTCTGTCGTCCGTCCATCCATCCATCAACTTTTCCTTTAAACAACTTCTCAAGAACTGCGTGGCCAAATTCAATTATATTTGGCAGGAAGCATCCTTAGGGCATAGGGGCCCAAGTTTGATCAAATGAAACCGATCGGCCAATTAGGCCGGTGGCCATCTTGGATTTTGGCCGATTTTTAGAAACGTCTTTAAAAATCTTCTCAGAAACCGCTTGAGGGATTGAAGGAAACCTCATGAAATATGATCTAGGGCAAGAGCTCAACCAAGTTTGTTCAAGGGAACTTAATTGGTGAAATAGTTTGGTGGCCATCTTGGTTGACCTAGTTTTAGCGAAAATAACTTCTCCAGAACCACTGACGGGATCAGGCCGAAATTTGGCAGATATGATTAGGGACTAAGGGCCAGTAAAGTTTGTTCAAGAGAAGTTGATCCATCAAAAAACATGGCCGCCGTGGGCCAATCAAAATATAGCATATTTGGCGGCCATATTGGATTTATTTATTTGAGGGATTTTGAGGCCGAAATTGGTTTTATATGGGTTTTGGGTATTCTGATCTCAAATTTGCAATTTTCGAATTGGTCGGATAAACGGTTTGGCGGCCATCTTGCATCATTTTCCTGCCAAAAATTCTCATACTAAAGCAATGGGAAAGTTAAAATATCTTTTTCTCGAGAACTACGGGGCCAATTTCAATTATATTTGGCATGAAGCATCCGTAAAGATTCAAGTTTGTTCAAACGATCAGCCAATTTGGCCGGCGACCATCTTGGATTTCGGCCGATTTTTAGAAATGTCTTTAAAATCTTCTCCCAAACTGTTGGAGGGATCGATTCAGAACTCACGAACTATGATCTAGGGTAAGAGCTGAATCAAGTTTGTTCAAGCGAACTTGATTGACAAAATGGTTCAGCGACCATCTCGGATGACCCAGTTTTCACAAAAATGACTTCTTCCCCAGAACCGCAGAAGCGATCAAGCCGAAATTTGTGATGTATAATTAGCAACTAAGGGTGATTAATGTTTGTTCAAGAGAAGTTGATTCGTCAAAAAACATGACTGCGGTGGACCAAGCAAAATATAGTGTGTTTGGCAGCCATATTGGATTTTTTTATTTGATGGATTTTGAGGCCAAAATTCGTTTTATATAGGTTTTTGGGTTTTCTGATCTCAAATTTGCAATTTTCGAAACAGTGGGATAAACGGTTTGGCAGCCATCTTGGATCATTTTCCCGCCAAAAGCTCACATACTAAAGCAATGGGAGATTTAAAATGTCTTCTTCTCGAGAACTTCTGTGCCGATATGAATTATATTTGGCAGGATGCATCCTTATGGCATATAGATTTCATTTTGTTCAAACGAAGCCGATCGGGCAATTTGGCCGGTGGCCATCTTGGATTTCGGCCGATTTTTAGAAATGTCTTTAAAAATCTTCTTTAAAACCGTTTGAGGGATCAATTCAGACCTCATGTAATATGATCTAGGGCAAGAGCTCACTCACGTTTGTTCAAGCGAACTTGATTGACCAAATGGTTCAGCGGCCATCTTGGATGACCTCATTTTCACAAAACCAATTTCTTCCCCAGAACCGCTGAAGCGATCAGGCAGAAATTTGTTATATATGATTAGGGACTAAGGGTCATTAAAGTTTGTTCAAGAGAAGTTAATCCGTTAAAAAAATGGCCGCTATGGGCCTATCAATATATAGTGTGTTTGGCGGCCATATTGTATTTTTTTATTTGATTGCTGTTGAGGCAAAAATTGGTTTTATGTATTTTTGTGCGTATTGTGATTTCAAATTTGCCATTTTCAAGACTGTCGGATAAACGGTTTAGCAGCCATCTTGGATCATTTACCCACCAAAATCTCCCATGCACAAGCAATGGGAAATTTAAAATGTATTTTCGCGACATCTTGGATTTTGGTCAATTTTTAGAAATGTCTTTAAAGATCTTCTCTAAAACCGTTTGGGGGATCAATTCAAAATGCATGAAATATGATCTAGGACAAGAGCTGCACCAAGTTTGTTCAAGGGGACTTGGTTGGCCAAATGGTTTGGCGGCCATCTTGGATAACCTATTTTTTGCCAAAACAACTCCAGAACCACTGAGCGGATTGGGCCAAAATTTGGGAGATATAATTAGGCACTGAGTGCCATTAAAGTTTGTTCAAGGGAAGGAGCTTAGTCAGAAACGTGGCAGAAGTGGACCAATCAAAATGTAGCGTGTTTGGCGGCCATATTGGCCATGCAAAAATGTCCACAAGCTCATTTAAAAGACTACGCCTAAACCACCCACCAACAATTTTGAGAAAAATGCGGTGGTCCAGGTGAGCGACACAGGCCCATTGGGCCTCTTGTAATAAGCAGCTGATGAGGTAAATCATTATTATTTCTACATTGGTAAATGCTAGATTTAGGGTATATATAGATGATTAGAGAATTACTGATTCTTGGATACGTGAGTGGTTAAGCATGCCAAAAATTGCTTTTATATCGATCACAAAAAACTACCATTTGCAGTCAAAAAATAATTGTGAAAACATGACACTGGAATGATCATCATTCCAAGGATATTCTTTTTAATTTAGCTGATGAGGAAATCAATTTGCCGAACCAATGCTGACGATTAACCCTCTGTGATCTTTTGGAGGAATGTCAATTTGCAGGCCACAAAGTTATTAAAAAAAAATTTACTACTGGAACAACTGATTCGTTAACCAATCCAGTCTTTCCAGTGGTGAATTTTGAAAAATAATCTCTTGGCCATATCAAGCAGAAAATGTCATTCACCCTTTCACCGACAAATCCCTGAAAAATTATATTCTTTACAATTTAGAGCTCTTTTTTACTCTTTTGAACATTTTGAAATTCAATTGACTGGAAGCCATGGCTGCTTTAGTCAGCAACAGCTTCCAGTCAAATTATTAAAAAAATATTCAACAGTTTTGTGTATGGTAGTGTTGAAAATAAAATATGGGGAATTTATCGGTGAAATGGTTAGATGACTAACTTTACAGGTCCCTCACATGCTTTCACACACTTTGATATTCTGTAATTCTTTAATGGTCAAGATTGGTCAAGAAAATTTAGCCAGTTATTCCAGTGGTAAAATTAAAATAAAAGCGTTTTTCTTGGCTTGCAAATTGACATTCATCAAGACCAGTGCAGAAGCAGATTTGTGCCGACATGACACTTTAAGCATTAACGTTTATTTTGCTGTATGTTATCTCTCATCAGCCTAACTTGGTATCGCTGTCCAGCCTGTTCCATTTGTGTGTTTTGAATGCAGGCGATAATGAGATCAAAACACTGCATTCCACGGTACACATACTCAGCCAGCTGAGAAACCTGTCAGTTCTCAATCTACAGGTATTCATATATATGCAGGTAGTATGTACACTTACAGGTCAGAAATACGAAATTATCTATGGTGCTAGAAATATTCTGTTGAATATTTCGAATCTAATCCGACTGCGAGCTGTTGCTGCTATAGGTTCCTGTTAACTCTTTAATGGTCATGCCGGCCAATACTGGCCTCTGCTATGATATTGTGGAATGTCCATTTGCAGGCCAAGATAATATAACTTTTGAAAATTTACCACTGGAATGACTGGCTCGATAGCCGAGCCAGTCATTCCGGTGATAAATTGTCAAAAATAGTCTCCTTTTGTCCTGGAAATAGACATCCAATGAGTAAATATTAAAATTTCTTAAAACAATATAGACCATTAACCAAATTTCTTAATCCGTCAATAGACTTAACCCTTTAACCCTCGAATTTGGTCAAGAAAATTTTAATTTACTCATAGAAAATGTCCATTTGCAGACCAAGAGAAGACTTTTTACAAATATACCACTGGAATGACTGGCTTTTCTTGGTCTGCAAATGGACATTTCTCAAGACCACTGCAGAAGCCGTTTTTGGCTGATATGAGTGTTAAAGGGTTAAATTACTTTCCCTGTACATGTATAGTTGTCTTGAAATTGAGACCGTGGGATTTCAGTCTGAGTTCACAGAAGCATGGTTTCATGAGAACTAGTTCATGTTTATATATTTTTGTTCTGTCTTCACATGATGTGTTTATTTGTTCTAAGGTTACATGAATAGCTAACCTGGCAAACTGATTAGATTCGTGAATGTTATAATCTACATTTATTTTTGCTGTTTAGATGAGCAAAGAGATTATAACAATAAACAGTGACCTCCTTAAGCTTTTATGGGTCTTGGACCAAGTCACCTAAACTAGTGTCCGAAGCCCCACCAGCAAGGAAATCCAAAATCTAGATACTCTTAGAGGCTGTCACTTGTATTCTGAGTGATAAATAACTGGCTTTTGCTAATAATTTACACATCAGTTTAAGCAAAATGAAATGTTTGTTGCAAGGGTTTGGGCCCAAGTGGTTACCCAGTTTGGGAACTCATATGGCTACTACTGCTATGAACAGTTTATGTTTGAGGTTTATTGCTGCATATTAATTTATAACTTGTCATTAGCTTATATCTAGCAGAGACTGATCTACCCATTAGCCAATGAACCGAGTATTAGTAAAAATAAATGCTGGCTTTAAGATGAGAAAACAGGCTTGGGTAAATCTTTGCTTAATGATTAAAATCATAATTTATAATGTTTGATCATTAGCAAGTAATTAAATATGAAATCTCAAATTTAAAACAGCCACATAGTCAGAGCTCCATATAAGGATTAGTCTTTTGAGTGCTTTACTCACAGGGGATGATTATAACTGAGTATTCTTCGTATTAATTGGGTATTTCAAAATACCTTTACTCCTTTACTCATAGGAAGTGGCACGAATTGAGTATTTGAGGCCCACTTAGACGTGAAAAAACCTTTTTGTATTACTAAAGACTAGTTGACTATACTGATTCAGTATAGGCTATTAGTCTCTAGTAATACACATTTTTTAAATTCAAAAGTGACTTACATGTATGATTATGACTTTTTGACTTGTAAATTATTTACGTAATTACATGCACGTACATGTAGACAACTTAGACAAATAGACAGTCTAATTGTGGGAGAGCTGCGGTGCTTGAGCAGACTTCATAGAACCACAAGCCAGTAGGCCCTATGGCCCAGTAATGAGTGACCAGGTGAAAACAATGTTTTATATATGTTTCCATTGTGAGTTGTGACTGCTCCGAGTCAGATTAACCCGCTCTACATTTACATCAGAGACAGCCTGAGACAGTATGACAATATCAAATAATTTGATATTGTCATATATTCATACTGTCTCTGATAAATGTAGAGTGGGTCAAGTGGTTCAAATCATTCATACTGTTTTACATGTATGATCACTATGATGTATACATGGAATCCACATTTCTTAAGTTGACTGATGAATTGAATTAGAAATTAGGCAACTGTGCCAGTATGTAACAACTGGCAATCCTTGTTTTGTTTTCTTTACTGCATTAAAAGATGTTCATAGGACAGTGCCACTGCATGGCATTAATGACAATTGACAAACTAATTTTCTCACTTCCATTTTCCCTGACTTTTATGTTTTGATGCCTATATTTCAGTTAAAAATCTTAGCTCATAAGCAGTTGCTACAGCAGGTTTCTGCCAAGAAATTCATTTAGTGGGGCCTATGGCCCATCACTAGTGAAAGTAGCGGTCGTTTTCTTAATCTTTTGAGACAAAAGTATATCGGCCAGTATGATCCCCTAACAACAACACCCCCACCCCACCCCCAGACCCAAAAAACCCATGCACCAATGCAAAACAAACAAATGAATAGCTTACATCGTTGTGTCTTACTTAGTTGAACAACCCAGCCCAACCCACCCACGACCACCCTGTAATCCTACAACTTATTCATGAAAATTTAAATTTTCTCATAAAAATGTCCTTTTGCAGACCTAAAGACGATTATTTTTGAAAATTTACCAATGGAATGAAAGCCTCATTATGACTGGAAGCCCTAAGGCAGCAACAGCTTCCAGTAATATATTTTCAAAATATTCAACAGAATGTGTTTTAATTTGTAAAGAATTACACCTGTATCAAAGAATCACCATCTTAATGGCCCCCAAAACAAGTGTTTACTATACACAGCCAGGTTTGACTGTGTACTGAATAGCCTGCAGATGACATGGTTGGGGTTTTCCCAGTAATCAGGCAGTTTCACAGTTTCAGTTAAGTTTCACTTTGCAGAAGACATGTGCTAGGAGGGAATTTCCCAGTAGTGAGGAAGTCAGCAGTACCAATTTCCAGGAAATAGGAGAGCTATATTTAGACAAGCGGCTACAAGGTATCAGATTTTGGTGAGAAATAACTCCAGTAAAAGGATCGCTGTTAAATATTTTTTGGAAACTATTTAACATAAGGTTGTTGCTGCCTTGGATTGCGTTGACGATCTTTAATAACACGAAAATAGGACACATTTCCTCCCCCCTCCCCCCACCCCCCCAGTTCAAATTATAATTATTTCCATCTTACAACTATGCTTAATATATACTATGTTCATCTTCGCGGGAGTGAAATTATTAAGTGGCACTGTATTAAATATTGCGTATGCTGTAATAATCATTGTTTTTGCACCAAAATTTGTCGTGAATATCCACAAATCATGTGATGTCAGGAATTTGTGAGTAGATTCAATATTTAGAGCACGTACATGTACTCCGCATAGTCTATGCCGTCTGCTACTCGCGGATCTGTAATTTTGGACTCGGAATTTCGAAATTACTACATAATATTATCATTGTGTAATGGTAACCGACTACTGCAGGTTTGATCCGATCCACATAACGGATACCCATTTGAGCATTGATAGGAATCATGTGTACGCTTGTAGTTTGCAATCAATGGATGAATGCACTTTTTACTATGCACTGCCCATCTCTAGCTAAGCTCTACCCTTGCATTGAATATGTTTGGATCGATTTAAACATGTTAAATATGCTTTGGACCCTGGCTTCCCAGAATACTGTTGTCAAAGTAACTATACAGGTGACCTGGGTGGAATATTTTGAAACTAATTGGACTGGGTGCTGTTGCAGCCTTTGGCCGCAACAACGCCCAGTCAAATTAGTTTCAAAATATTCAACAGAATGTTTATTAAATTGTAAAGACATACAACTTGTACACTTGACAGACTGTTAAGCATTTATGATGAACTTAGATACACCATTCATTATGTATTTTGATTGTGACGTCAGCTTACTTGTGACGTAATTCATTATGTTGTCATATACTTGATTAACAGATTGGATTCATCTATTGGCTAATACTTTTCAAAAACCAGACATGTTCCTGTTTTTTAACAATTTCTATTTGTTTATTCCAGGGCAACCCCATAGCCAGTGAATCTCAATATCATGATTGTTTGATGAACAGTACATGTGTGATAACATTGGACAATGTGACAGTGAGACCACAGAAGAAACCAGTGGTAAGATACCATCCTCTGCTGTGATAGTTTGGTTTGGAAACATCACCCATTAGTGGTCAAATTTGCACAAGAAAATATTTACTTTCCCACAGAAGACTATCTTTTCTGCAAAACAGTAAAATTCTTTCAACATTGTTCCACCTCAAACTGGATGTTACGATTGACTATCATTGTAGGCTAAAATAGTAGTCCTTGAAAAGATATGCACACAATTCTTGGAAAGTACTTAAATAGTGCTTCAGTTTCACTTTGCCAAACTAAGTCTGTTAGGCCGCTAATCAATCATATTTATGTGTGAAAGCTTATCAAAATAAAAGGGATTGTCTTAGCCCTTTTACCCTTTACTTGTCAACAACAAGATTAGTTAGGAAAATTGAAATATTTGTTTGTTGAATGCTCATTTACAGGCCAACAGAAGACTTCGAAAATTTACCACTGGAATGACTGGATCGGTTATCGAGCCAGTCATTCCAGTGGGAAATTGTCTAAAATAGTCTTCTTTACCTGGAAATGGACATTCCTCAAGATCACTGCAGAGGCTAGTTTCGGCTTGACCATTAAAGGTTTAATACTCAGACTGGTCAAAACAGATTTTGCAATGATTTTGAGAAATGTCCATTTGCAAAACAAGAGAAGACTTTTTTTGTAAATGTAGGAATGACTAGCTTGATAACCCAGACAGTCAATCCAGCTGTGAATTTTCAAAAATAATCTGTAAGCCTGCAAATGGACATTTTGTATCACAAAATTGAAACTTTCTTGAACTATTTTGAGCATTAATGCTTTAAACGGTTCTAGGTCTGAATCCTGTTATCATTACACAGCTTCCACAACTCAGAGCCTGTTAACCCTTTCACTGACAAATCCCTGAAAATGTAATTTCTTTCCAATTCATAGCATATTCAGTTGAATATTTTGAGGTTAATACGACTTGAAGCGGTTGCTGCCCAGCAACAGCTTCCAGTCATTAATTTCGAAATATTCAACACCTTTCTGATATTTTTAACTCGCCTTACCCAAAGGTCCAAGTGAGCTTATGCCATGGCGGCCATCCGTGGTTCGTCTGTCCGTCAAATTGTATCTCTTTAACAGTTTGACCGATTTCAACCAAATTTGGCTTGAAGGGTCCTATGGTGGTATACTGCAGAAATTTTATACAAAGCTTTGATTGGTAAGCCTTTCCCGCGGCCATCTTGGCTTTTCCAAAGATTATCCAGAAATCCTTTATCAATGGCCCAATTTCGACGAAACTTTGTTGGGATAATCCTGTGGTGTTACGCTGCAAGACTTGTAATTTTGATTGGACAATTTTTCCAGTGGCCATCTTACAGCTTGTACAAATGTATATAGAATTTTGATTGGTCAATTTGTTCCTTGGCCATCTTGAATTTTCCGAATTTTAAAATGCTACTTATTATTGCTTGGGTGATTTTAATCAGACTTGGCTGGAAGAATGCTAGGGTAGTACACTTCAGAATATTTATACAGAATTATGATTACCTGTAGTCATTTTTTCCGGTGGCCATCTTGGATTTTCTGAGAATTCTGCGAAATCAGATAAAAGGCTACTTCCTCATTAACCGCTTAGCCGATTTCAACCAAACTCAGCTGGAAGTACCCTAGCTGGTGCGCTTCAGAAATTGTATAGACAATTTTGAGTGGTTAATTCTTTTGGGTGGCCATCTTGGATTTTCTGAAAAATAGGAATTCGTTTCATACGCTACTCCTCATTAACAGCTTGAACAATTTCAACCAAATTTGGCTGTATGGATCCTATAGTGGTAGCCTCTAGAAAATTTGTTATGTCAAATTTTGGCAGGCATCTTTGATTTTCTTAAAATTTTCCAAAACCATTTAAAAACAGTACAACTTAATCAATGGCCCGATTTCAACAGACCTTGGGTAGAACGATCCTGTGATGGTAGGATTCATTATATCAAACAAGAATCTTGATTGTTCAATTTTTTTGGTGACCATTTTGGATTTTCCGAAAATTATCCTTCATATCTATTTAAATGCAAATGGTTCAAATGCTAATGGACCAGGTAAGCATCACAAGCCTCTGTGCCTCTTTAAATTGAGATATGAGGAATTCATCAATGAAAAGGTTAAAACATACTTTTCACATCAAGAGTATACTTACCACCCTGATACTCTATGATATTTCCCAAATATCGACCTACATGTAGCTTCAATAAAACTCAGAATTAAAAAGAAACCCTAACTCGCGCATGCGCGGGGCTGTCACTTTCTCTTCTCAAATTATTGACCTGCCATTGCAACACCATTTCTAGTTTTGCTTTTGCTTTTGAATCTTTTTGAAGCTTTAAGTTGGTCTGCAACTTGAGTTTGACTTTTCTAATATGTCTGATGCTGCCAAGTCGCCGGAGCATGCTCCCGGTCCTAGCCATCAGGTGTACTTTAGTAAATTTATTGATAAAAAATTTCCGTGTTGACTCTGATGGTATATCCGGGAGTCGCGCTAACTCGTGGGTACGTCTATATTAGGCTAGCTCTTTTTGGGGGAGTCCTATATATTAGCTAATGCATGTTGTGCTTTGTATTTACAGACACATTTAGCTGATTTCTGACAGTATCCTTTATTTGAAAAATAATTTATACTTGGTTTTCTGGGTCCATATAATTTATTATGAGTTTGCAAAGGGAATTATTACCATAAGAAGTAATTCGCATTCTCCCCCCCCCCCCCCACCACAGGGTTTGGATTCAGAATCAGGTATTCCTGTTGTTGTTCATCAGACTTCACTCTTTCTTCAGGAGTTGTCTTCTGAGGTTTAGTATGGAGAGAAAATTTTCAGTCATTTTATTTGTAAAAATATTTGAAAATTTTATATCTGAGTGTTGTGTTATTTATCTCTCTCGATGGTTTTCATAGGTTCATTGTGTTTATAAAGTTTAACTACTAATGAATCTTTGTTTTGAGTGTGGAGTCTAGCATTCACCTCTCAAGTATTCAAGTTCAAATTCTAATTGTTCCTATGTATTTCATGTATGAGAATAAGAAGTTTTTAGGATTTGTTTGCTTTTAGTCAGGCCCGTAGTGTTTCTATGGTCCTGACGTATAGTTTCATCTAGTGGTTTAATTTTTCCTTAGGGAATATATTAGCCTTCTGCAATTGGTTGTTTTTTTTACGTCATAACTAAAAACTAATTGTTTCCGTTTGTGTCATTTCAGAGGGTCATTGAAAACAAATGCCCTTCCTGCCACCATTTCGTGCAGGCTCGCTACTTCCTTCATGACTGCACTAGGTGCAGTACGTGTTGGCCCTTACTAAATTGCCATGTGTGTGAGTCGTGGCTGGTGGAGGTTTTCACTGATTTTATAAATCAGCAGGTAAAGGACGATGAGAAAAGGTGACTTGACAAAGAGTCATGTGGTAAGAAGAGGAAGGCATCCATGCCAGACATTGAGGCCTTCCGTGTAGAGATGATGGGAAAAATGAAGAAGATAATCACAAATTTTGTCCCGGAGTTGCTTCGCAGCCTGCTTCCCGGTTCAAGTTCGTCATTGTCTTCCTCATTTGTTCTAGGGCAGAGTGTTCCCGTCTCTGGGTCTGGTTCTCTTAAGAAGCCAGTTTTCATTATAGACCCAGAGACAGCTCCTGCTGGTCTGGTGCTGAGGCTTGCCTCGCCCGGGAGCGAAAGCCATGGCCTCGGACGTTCACTTATCGAATGTTCTAGAGCAGCCTAAGGCTAAGGGTGTCAGCGCCTCACACGATGTTCCTCCTGCCCAGGCCGAGTTTGATCCCTTTTCAAGCTTGGCGTCTAATCTTTCTGGGCAGGAAGAAGAGGATACTGTTATGGCTTGCCGATGGCCGCGGAAATGGAAATCTCCCCCCCCCCCCTCCAGGGAGGCCCATCTGTGACCTTTTCCATGGAACTATTCTTTCTTTGGGAGTGGGTTTCACGGCTCAACGGCTAGGCCTGCTAGGAGCCGATGGCCGTCCATACCATATCCCTCGGCTTGCCGAGAGTTACTGTGAGGAAGGCCCGGACTATGACGTCATACATTTAGCCCCCCCCCCATGACTCTGTAGATCCGGCTCCTGGAGTAGCCACAGCGCAAGCCATGCCGGCCCTTGTGGGTCCGTATAGCTTCCCTGGCTTTCCAGGAGTATCTCCAGCTCCAGCTGTTACCCCACCAGTGAATGTTGTTGAGGACGACGAAGGCCCTAGGCTCATCGAAACATTCACAGGTGGTCACCGAGGAGGACTGGCTGGATGCTTGCCAAAGGCTGGTGAACATCAATCCAGAACTCCAGGTGGATCCACTGACTTCCCAGCGGGACCAGCACCCGTGGTTGGGAGGGAAACCGGTGACGAGCACCATGCCATCTCTGCCGTATGCGGAGCATATCGTGGATATGTTCGCTGCGGCAGAGACATCCATTCAGCCGAATGGATGCCTTGCGAAGGTCCCTCGTAGCTTTGGGCGAAGATACGCGGCTTGGGTCCTGGTCTGACACAGGACCCTTGTGCACTAGCGCCCTGCGCAACGCAAATTCTGCGCTGCGGGACACAGGGGAAACTATGAGAGGAGCCATCTCGGCCCTCGCACGTTTCCCAGCGGCTACAGTGGGTAGTAGCAGCATCCGTGGCCCGCCAGGGTTCTCTTACAGTCCAGAGAGCCATCTAGAACGGCATTAACCTGGCTCTGGACTGTATGACGCGATCTGTAACCAGGAGTTTATGGGCGAGGCGCGCATTTGCCCGGGACAATTTGTGCCCCTCACAGGACCTGTACACTCGGCTTCTTGGGACGCTGATGGCAGGTCCAGGGTTGTTTGGAAGTGAAGGATGCCTGCACCTCCAACAAACTGTACACCTGCTGAAGAACCAGAGGGCGCTAGGGCTGCGCGATATACCGATACCATGTTTTAAACTGATATTCTGCACTGACGGTTTCCTAACCGATTATAAAAAATAAATATCGAAAAACTGAATATGAACATATTTTCGGTTTTTCGTATCAGGATTGTTAAAAATACAAGATACTAAAGAGCATGAAAAGCATAATGAATAATAATGGCCACACTTTCCATTAAGCTACGTTCGGGGCAACTAATAATTGAACGTGGCCCCAATTGCGCATATTGTGACTCCATGTAACTCGCTGTACGCTGAGAGAAATCAAGCAGCGAATTAATTAAATAAATATCCACTCATCTTTTCTCTAGTAGTCTCAGATAAATTTGCAATATAAAACACAATACTAACGCGGGAATTTGTCATTGAAATTTTTATCGGGGAAAGCATTTCTAAACAACGGCATCCATTTTATTTACATCACTGGCTAATTAACATAATGCAAAGTCGTCCCAAAACTAAATCGACCGAGTGCATAAAAATCTCGCCAATAAATATAATGCTGAATACATTTGCTGATTAGGATATAATTTTAAATAAAATTATTACTCAAACCGTTTTTAAAACGTTATCTTCTATACACAATATCATATTAACTTATGAAATTTGCGTTCACAATATTACAGTTAATATTTTCTTCGTCCTCGGGCTGAATTGGAAATGAAAGAAGAAAGGGAGATAATTGCATCATAATTAATTACAATCATGTGATTTACGACTTTTCACAACCTGTTTTGCTGATTTATGATTAATTTTGACAAAATAAACGATGTTTATTTAACTGTGCATAATATTTAGGCGGTCTAATTAATAATTTCACTCCCGCAATGATGAATATTATAAGGTATATTAAGCTTTAAAGGCGTAAAACGTTACGAATGTATCAGGGCGTGAAAATACGTTCTGTTTTCGTGCTATTTTTTATCATTTAAATTTTTTGTTTCATGTCAGGGGGACTGCTCCCTTGTGATGTGTGTGTAAAGTGGTCGTCGGCAATGATGGCAGAGTTCGACAGGGATCGATGTGCGAGGCTGGAGAGGATCGCGAAGGACATGGCAGCGAAGTTGCAGCAGGCGTCTCTTATGGGACTTGAAGGTCGTCTGAATGAACGAATGGATTCAGCGCTGGGCGTATGGGCGGCCCAGTTCAAGGCGATGTTTCACTCGTTGCAGTCCACGGTCCCGGTGAGGCAAGCTGGTGCAGGACAACCATTAGGTGGTCCGGCTAGTTCTGCTGAGGGTCATGCACCTGCCCCTTCTGTCTTTGGCTCAAGAGCCGACGGTAGAGGAGGAAGATCTGCTGCTAATGGAAGATTCCGGCATGCCGGATATTTCGATGACGGCGATGCCTAGTACGTCCCAGGGGTCGCCCTCAGGATTTGTACGGGTTTGCCAGGCGGATGGTGATGTCGACGTTCCGTCGGGCATTTTTCATCCGCGATTTGTGCAACCGGAGATGCCGGCGGAGCCGTGTTTTGCGGTTCCTGCTGGTATCCCGGCGGCGTTAGGTGCGGCTCCTATCGGAGTGACGGTACCAGCCGTAGTTAAGGCGGTCGTAGTCCCGGATCCCATGCTGGAGCCGATGGACTGCGGGGAATCCGGATCTGGCGATTCGTTGGATACTGGTGCCGCTGGTAGTCGCGTTATGGATGCGCTCTGTCCTGGCAGAGACGTGTATCGTAGCGCTCAGCAGGGATCGTCGGTGGCCCTCTCATCTAAGGGAGAGAGGGAGGATGAAAACGGGAGTTCTTTGATGGACGAGTCCGTTTTCTGCACCGAAGCTGAATGGGTGCAGGTCCTTGGATGGATGACCAATCGTCTCGGGTTGGCATCTGATCTAGGATCTCAGCGCGATCCGGCGATGGAACGGATGTCAGAGCGTGCGGCTAGCGCTCTGTCCAGTGGCTCTTCTGCCATGCCGACACTCCCGTTGGACACACAGACTTCTGACATGTTGGAAGTTGCGGCATACCGTCTGGTTCAGCCAGACTATGCATTGCCAAAGGCCCCGAAGGGGATAAGGAGTAGGGTCCGTTTTCCGGAGCAGGCCTATCATCAGTACGCCCGGGTTCCACGGCTTTCCGTTGCGGAACGAGAGGCACTGAATAGGCCGTTGGCTGGGAAGGCCAAGGGGCGGTCACGTCCTTTGGTTTCTCAGACCAACAAAGACCCGTTCAATGAGCTCACGCTCATTGAGGATGCGGTGAGGGCAGCCATGGCTGCGCTGTCGCACGGGTGTACCGTCTTGCAGGGTATGCTGGACTGCACGGCGGAAGGCGGACAGGTTCCAGAGGCTGCTCCCGGAGTTGTTCGGGACACCATGCGCCTGTCTCAGGATTGCCTGGCCACGGTAATCACGAGAACGTTGGCAGAGCGACGGAGAATGGTTCTCGATTGTGTAGAACCAGGACCGGAGATGAGGGCTGCGTTATCTTCTGCGCCTTTCATAGGTCCAGGCTTGTTCGGCGGCTCGGCACGACAAGCGCTCTCCAAGGTTGCGTCAATGGTGGCGGAGCAAGAAGTGGTCGGCAAGTCGTGGAAGTCGACCAAGAGGACTCAGCCGCAACAGTCCTACCGTCAACATAGGCAGGAGCAGCAGAGGCAGCGTCCTAGATCGCCCTTCTGTCCTTCTGGCAGTGATGCCCATAGGTCATCCGGGTCACAAGGACCTGGCCGTTCATCCTCATACAAGTCCTCTAGTAAGAGGCCGTGTGAGGAAGACAGGAAGGGTGGCGGTTCGGGCCGAGGCGGCTACCGTAAGGATAGCCGTGGCGGCGGTTCCGGACCGTCATACCACAAGAAGCCGCGGGGCGGCCGTGGGGCTCGTTCCTGACGGGTTTCCGGCGGAACCAGTACCGGTGGCTTTGGAGACGAATGGAGTCGAGAATCTTCACCCAAGCGATTTAGCATCTTGTCGGCTAATCTTGACCGACAACTGTGTGCAGATTCCTTCCGTCGGAGGCAGACTTCAGCTATTCCTAAACCAATGGGAACAGGTCGTGCGCGACTGTTCAGTTTGTCAGTGGATAAGAAACGGCTACGATCCGGACTGGCTCATCCATCAATCGTTAGTTCCGTTAACCTCGACTCCAATATGGACTCCTATTCCAAGGGAATTAGACCGTCTAGTCGCCATTCAATCAGAAATAGAATCTCTTCATCAGAAGAAGGCGATTCATCTAGTCAGCGATCAGTCTTCACTGGGCTTCTATTCGATCATGTTCCTCGTTCCGAAGCGTACCGGAGGGTGGAGACCAATTCTCAATCTCAAACCGTTGAACAAATTTATTCTTTCTCCCAGATTTCAGATGGAGACGGTAGCAGCGGTAATGACAGGGCTGAGGAAAGGCATGTGGGCGGTATCGATAGATCTGAAGGATGCTTATTTTCATATTCCAATGTCAATTCCTTTTCAGAATTACCTTCGATTTGCATTCCAAGACAATGTTTGGGAATTCAATGCGCTTCCCTTCGTCTTGACCACGGCTCCGCCATGACTTCTTTACTTCGCAGGAGAAACATAGCTGTTCACACTTACATAGACGACTGGCTGCTAAAGGCGGGGAATCCAGTCACTCTGCGCAGCAATCTGCAGGTAGTCCTAGACTTATTAAAGAATCTAGGGTGGATTGTGAATCTAGAGAAATCAGAACTGACTCCATCCCAGGAGTTTGTTTATCTGGGAATTTTTTTCAATCTCAGGGACGGCGTAGCTTTTCCGGCGGAGAGCAGAGTCAAAAGCCTGATTGCAGTTTTGGAGTCGGTTTCTCTAGGAGCCTATCTGACGGCGCGCCAATTTCTCAGAATACTGGGTTTACTAGTATCTCTGGAGAAGGTGGTGCCATATGCGGCACTCAGGCGCAGGCCGATTCAGATGTATTTAATGTCGTTCTGGTCACAGAGAACAGATCCGCTATCTCTGAGAATACCAGTAAAAGAACCATTGATATTCCACCTTCAGTGGTGGTTATCGGAACAGAATCTCCTGCGAGGTGTTCCTCTACAACCTCCTCAACCTCAGATGTCCATCTTCACGGATGCATCATTGACAGGTTGGGGAGCGGTATTGGACAATCAGTCAGTGTCAGGGGAATGGGATCGGACCAATGCGCAGAAACATATCAATGTGCTCGAGCTATTAGCGGTGGTATTTGCACTGCAGAAGTTCGAGAGTCTAATTCAAGACAAGATTGTCCTAGTAAGGACAGACAACTCAACAGTGGTGTCTTATTTGAACCGCCAGGGCGGGACGAGATCACCGGAGTTGTGTATGATGGTTTGGAACCTTCTGCTGTGGTGCCAAAAGAGGAATATTATTCTTCGGGCAGCACACATTCCAGGAAGATTGAACATCTTGGCGGATGCTCTCAGTCGAAGGACGGTTTGTCGTCCGACGGAATGGCAGCTCAACCAAGTGGTAGCGGAGGTTCTATTCAAACAATGGGGCAAGCCAAATGTCGACCTATTTGCGATGAATCAAAACGCAAAGATGGTCACTTACGTGTCACCGATCCCGGACACGTTAGCTCTAGCAGTAGACGCACTGGCGATAAGTTGGAAGGGAATGTACGCGTATGCGTATCCTCCAACAATTCTCATCCCGAAAGTTCTGGCAAAGATAAGAGAGGGGATGTGCCAAGTACTACTGATCGCCCCTTATTGGCCAGGCCGATCATGGTTTACGGATCTGCTGGACCTTCTGGTCTGCAGTCCAATCCCTCTTCCAGACACAAGAGATGTAATCTCTCAGAACAAGGGTCTGTACCTTCACGACAGACCAGAAATGTTCAAATTGACTGCATGGATGTTGTCAAGCAGCGTGCAATTGAGGGTGGCTTTTCTGAGCAAGCAGCGAAGTTTGTTGCTTCAGCCAGAAGAGTTTCAACCACAAAGACATATAATTATAGAATCAACAAATTTGCACAGTGGTGTGAGAGAAGAGATATTGATCCCTTTTCTGCATCTGTTCAACACGTAGCAGATTTTATCTGTCATTTATACGAAGTTGACAAACTTGTACCTTCTACCCTAGCAGCATATAAGTCTGCATTAGCTTCGGTCATTCCTAGTCTCACCATTGAGGGAGTGGAGAATGACACCTTGAATGAAGTTATCAAAGGAATGAGCAATCTGCGACCCAGACAGCCAATTCCTATCCCATCATGGAATCTATCTCTTGTTCTACAGGTTTTAGGGCATGCTCCCTTTGAACCGATTAGATCTATTGACATTAAACTGTTAACTATTAAATCAGTTTTCTTGGTTGCAGCAGCGTCGGCGAGAAGGAGAAGCGAGATTCATGCGCTTTCTGCCGAACAAGACCGTTTTGTCGTCACGGGTGAAGGTTTAAGACTACTTCCACATCTTTGTTTCCTGGCAAAGAATCAGTCACTTAAATATCCAGGACAGCCGATCAATTTGCCAAGTTTAACTAGACATGACCCAAACTCTAGTGCTTGGTGTCCTGTCAGATGTCTGAAGATGTATAAGAAACGTACTTCTGAGTGGAGAGACGACCCAAAATCTCTGTGGTTATGTCTCAAAGCTCCCCATTTACGTGCTTCGAAAGATACTATTTCTCGTTGGATAGTTGACGCTATTCAGATGTCGCACAAAATCGCTACAGGAAAGCAGATTGATCGTGCGAATGCCCATGAGGTCCGAGCACTAGCAGCATCATCGGCCCTTTATAAGGGTGTCTCATTAGAGGACGTGATGTCTGTAGCACAATGGCATGCCGAGTCGTCATTCACTGATTTCTACCTTCGCGACATCTCCATCACACTTAATCCGGTAGCCGTCGCCAATCTGTCAAACCTAAACTAAGCCACATCCGACCACTACTTCGCACACATCACAAAAGTCTTCCGCCTACACTGAACAAGCGCTATGCACATGACTGAGTACGACCGTGGATTGGGCCTAGCTCCTGTGATGATCAAGAACAGATCAAGCACTCAAAAATGGTGAGTGTTTACATTAATTAAGTGACTATAAATATGTTTACTTACAGTCGAAATACCAGACTGCATAAGTGAATAGTCTGGTACAAGAGTATACTTATCCTCTCATACAGACATTAGACTCATTCCAATTTGAAAAGCTAATCGATATACTGATATTTCACTTCAAGAGTATACTTACCTCCCTAATACTTTTGATATTGCTAAATATTGGCTTTCACTCAATAAACACTCAGATTTAAAACAGTTAGGTGCCCCTACTGGGCAGGGAGTCAGAGCGTAGTCTGGCGGATGCCAGCCCCACCACCGCGCATGCGCAGACTAGCACTTTCTCTTTGCTAGATTATTGGCAGAGAGATCACACATGTCTTTTTGTGCAAAAGCTTTTTCTTACTCTTAAACTGTTTAAGTGGTGTTATTTTGGAGTGATAGTCACTGATTTGGATGGCAGGAAGGAACACTTCGCCAAAGGAGGACTTAGGACCTTTAAATCAGGTGACTTCTAGTAAAATTAGCGAGTTTTCTTCCCGCTGTATTGTGTTTCCGGGACTCGCGTTTACCGTGATAAGCGCCTTGGTTAGTTGGTTTATGTCAACTCGGTGCTACCTAAGGCTAATTTCTCTTTCTGTTTATGTCCACAGGTCTGTATGACGCTAGGTGGTGGCATCACAGCAACAGAGAGTTAGTTTTCTCTCCACCATGGTTCCATTTCCTACTAACACTGTTAGGTTATCTAACCAAATGAAAAATTATGTCCAGTGAGTTGGAGGCCTAGTATAAAGGTCTTCTCACTTTGCCCTCTTGATCCAATTCCTTCCCCATGAGGTGGAGAGAGTTAAGAGGCGTGCAGATGGTGGAGTTCTCCGGTTCGTCACGTTGGATGGTTTGTCTATACAAAGTGTCAGGTATCTAGTTATTGATAATGTGGTGATGTTAATTATAGTAAGCAAAGGGAGATAATTAACATTTTTGCCAGAAAAGAGTTATCTATATGTATCTGATGGTTGTGTAGTCGACGTATCCATTCAGCATACAATTCGTCCTTGCACTTGGATGTTTTGTTGGGATCGAATTTTTCCTGTCACGGGATTAATGACGTCATAATCAGCCTGGCTATGTATTTATCAGCAATTCAAGTCGCTATGCTGGTTTCTGATGTATATTGATCTTTATGATCGTTTTCCTTCTCTTTGAGTTGGTTTGAGTGTCTAAGCTTAACTAGTTTGCTCATACTCCTTGTCCTTTGCCCTGTTTCAGGGACCGGGTTGCGCGTCCTGTGGACGTTTTCTACATGATAAGTTCTGGCCTCATCTGTGCTATCAATGTAGCCCTTGTGGTCCCTTGACTAATTGTGACATATGTAAGCACTGGGGGGGCGAGTTAATGTCCGAATTCTTGTGCTGCTTACAGGCGACGGACAAGGTGGTAGAGGAGGAGAAGAAGAAGAAGCGGAAACGAGAGGTTGTAAGTAGGAAGGGTAAGGGGAAGGTCTCGTCCGCGGTGGATATGGAGGCCTTCCGGACCGAGATGTTGGGAGAGATGAAGAGGACAATAAAGGATTTGGTTCCAGGGTTGCTTCGTGGCATGCTTCCTGGACCAAATCCTTTACTGTCCTCATCATCGGCTTCGGAGCAGGTAATCCCCGCCTCTGGATCGGTTTTCCTTAGACCGCTTCCGTTGTTCGACGATTCAGAGGTGGCCCCATTAGAGGGGGCGTTCCACGACCCTGGCAGCAGGCTTATTGCCGCGCCGAGAGGGGACCGTGGACGGTTGTCGCTGGAACCCGCGGGCTGCTTATCAGTCCAGGGGTATCCGCACGCCGCGGTGGCCAGTACCTCCTATGGCACCGTTCCTGGTCAGCCCGGGTTAGCTCTCTTTGCTGACCCGGGGTCTAATCTTTCTGACCAGGGTGATGAGGATTACCTGCTAGGGTCGCCGTCTGACGACGTGGACATGGATGAAGATGTTTGTACACCCCTCGCGGGGAATACAGGCGGCTTCTTCCACGGTTTTACTCACCCTGGAGTAGAGTCCGCGGCTCAGGTGGTGGCCCAGGGCGCTGCTGATGGCCAGCGGTACCGCATACCTCGGCTTGCCGAGGGTGTTGCTGGTGCTGGCCGGGCCCGTGGTGGGGCGGTATATACCCCGCGCTCTGCCACGGTGCCTGCTCCTGGTCAAACCAGTGATATTGTCATGCCGGTGCTATCAGGCCCGCATGTTTTCCCTGGCTTGCCAGGTGTATCAGCGTACCCGCCGTCAAGCTCTGCTGCTTGCGCTCAGGAGGAAGACGAAGGACCCCGTCTTGTAGAGCGCTCGCAGTTAGCCACGGAGGAGGATTGGTCTGACGCTTGCCAGTGGTTGGTGAGCGTTAGGCCTGATCTGCCCGTGGAGCAGTCGCCTAGCCAGCGTGACCACAGGCCGTGGTTAGCTGGGAAACTGACTGCTAACGCTATGCCTTCTCTGCCGCTGGCGGAGCATGTCGTTGACATGTTCAAGGCGGCGGAGTCGTCCATTAACTCGAGTGGACGTCTCGCGAAGGCCCCTCGCGAGGTGGCCAGGCGTTGTCGCATCGTGCCCCTGGATTACCAGCGGTACGGTGTGGTACCCAAGCCCAGCGTGGATGACCGCACGGCTTTGGGTGAGGATGCGCGGCCAGGCTCCCGTTCTGACACGGGGGTCTTGTGCTCGAACGCGTTGCGTTCGGCGAATACCGCGTTGCGTGATGCGGAGGCGAGTGGGAGGGCTTCGATTGCCGCTCTGTCCCACGTCTCCCAGCTGTTACAGGGGGTAGTAACGGCATCCGCATCGCGCCAGCCAAGCCCGGTCACCGTCCAGCGAGCCATCCAGGATGGTATTAACCTGGCGCTGGACTGTATGACTCGGGCGGTGACCAGGAGTGTCCGGGCAAGACGCACGTTTGCCCTGGACAATCTGTGCCCGTCTCAGGACCTGTACAATAGGCTACTCCGTACGCCTATGACGGGTCCTGGTCTTTTTGGAGGTGAGGGATGTCGGCACCTCCAGGAGACGGTCACCCTGGTGAATAACCAGAGGGCGCTGCGCGAGCAGTTTGAGGTGCTGCGTCGTGCTAACGTTCGCGCCGCAGCCCCTGCGTATCGTCCCCTGCAGGCTCGAGGTGGTGCTGGCCAAGTCAGAGGCCAGCCACCGTCGCAGCGTCGGCCTCGGCCGCGTGCGATTCGGCCAGCAGCGAGGGGGGCGCAGGTTCCTCAGGCGCCGTCAGCCAGGCAGCCGCCCGCGCACCAAGGTGCGCGCGGGGCGGGGCGGGGCGCGCGAGGATCTGGGCGTGGTTATCGGTCCTGACAGGACGCTTACCGCGGTAAGAACCACTCCGGTGTGTATGGCGACGGAGACAGTGCCGCTCTTGCATGCCTCGTGTCCACCGCGGTCCCTAGGTGGACCGGTGGGAGGCCGGCTAGCCGACCACATGCAAGAGTGGGAACGGTTAACTCAGGACCGTTTAGTCTTGCGATGGCTTTCCGTCGGGTATCATCCAGAGTGGATGACAGGCCCGCCGTCGCGACTGTCTCTAGTGCCAGTCTGGACTCCCATTCCGAGAGATCCAGAGCAAAGGTTGTGTATCGAGGAGGAGATAAATTCCCTCGTACAAAAAGGAGCTATTCAGCCGGCACAAAGGTGTCCGGGCTTCTATTCAACCCTGTTCTTAGTAACAAAACGCACCGGAGGGTGGAGACCGATTCTCAACCTCAAGCCATTGAACAAGTTCATCGAGACGCCCAGTTTCAAGATGGAAACGGTGCGCTCGGTGTTGGCGGGGTTGGAGAGGGGGATGTGGACGGCGTCGATAGATTTGAAGGACGCTTATTTCCACATCCCCATCCACGGGAGTTTCTGTCGCTTCCTGAGATTTGCATTCCAGGGCAGACAGTGGGAATTCAGGGTGTTGCCCTTCGGAATTTCCACGGCTCCTCGGGTTTTCACCCGTGTGGTTCTTGCGATCACAGCATACCTCCGCAGGAGAAGCATAGCAGTCCACACGTACATAGACGACTGGCTGTTGAAAGCGCACACCCGGGAAAGTTTGTCGGCCAATCTGGAGATTGTTTTGAAAACTCTCACAGACTTAGGCTGGATGATCAATTTCCCAAAATCAGAGCTGACTCCATCCCAGAAGTTTGTTTACCTGGGGATGTTCTTCGATCTAGAGACAGGATATGTTTATCCTACTCAGGAGAGAGTTCAGAAACTCATCTCATTAATTCAGTCAGTGTGCGACAGTCGTCATGTCCTGGCACGGGTTTACTTGAGAATGCTGGGGTTGATGGTTTCATTGGAACCAGTCATTCCTCAGGCCGCCTTACACAGGCGGCCGATCCAGTTATTTCTCATGACACAATGGACCCAGAGTACAGGTTCGCTGGACTCGAATGTGTCAGTGTTGGCGCCTCTCATTCACCACCTGCAATGGTGGTTGAATACAGAGAATCTCTTGCCGGGGGTTTTGCTAACCCCTCCCCACCCTCAGGTGACTGTGTATACAGATGCATCGATGGAGGGCTGGGGAGCTTGCCTGGAAGAGTCCACGATATCAGGGCTTTGGAATCTGGAACAGTCAAAGGAACATATAAATCTACTGGAGCTAAAAGCAGTAGTCCTGGGCCTGGAACATTTCTTACAGAAAGTTCAGGGCAAGATTGTTCTTATTCGTTCAGACAACTCAACAGTTGTGACTTACATAAACCGCCAGGGCGGAACGAAGTCGCCCAGTCTCTGTATGATGACATGGAAACTACTTTGTTGGTGTCTGGATCACCAGATTACCTTGAAAGCAGTTCATATTCCGGGAAGGTTAAACCTGCTAGCAGACTCATTGAGCCGAAGGATGAGTGTTTTACCCACGGAATGGCAACTAAATCAATGTGTGGCGGATCGTCTGTTCGACCATTGGGGGAAACCCAACATCGATTTGTTCGCAACGAAGAAGAATGCGAAGATGACGACGTACGTCTCTCCGATTCCGGATCCAAGCGCTTTCGCAACAGATGCGTTAGCTATCAGCTGGGGGAGAATGTATGCATACGCATTCCCTCCAGCAATCCTGATTCCAAAAATTCTTCAGAAAATCAGACAAGAGGAATGCCAAGTGCTTCTGATCGCCCCGGATTGGCCAAGCCGATCATGGTATACGGATCTGCTGGACCTTCTGGTCTGCAATCCGGTTCCTCTGCCTCTGATGGACGATATTATCTTCCAGGGCAAGGCCCTTCACAACAATCCGTCAATGTTCAGATTGACTGCGTAGATGTTGTCAAGGAATCTAGAATTAAGGAGGGCTTTTCTGAGCAAGCAGCCATGTTTATGGCCAAAGCCAGGAGGGGGTCAACCTCCAGAGCATATAATTATAAAATCAACAGATTTGCAGAATGGTGCTCAAAAAGATGTATTGATCCAATGGATTCATCTATTCAAGTAGTAGCTGATTTCCTCTGTCACCTCTATGATGCCTATAGCCTCAAGCCTAACTCTATTGCTGGTTATAAGTCAGCATTAATGTCTGTTATTCCTTGCTTGGCTAAGAGGGGAAGTGATGAAGTAAATACATTAAATGTATTAATTAAAGGCATGGGCAATCTAAGACCAAGGAATCCACCTGTGATTCCGTCTTGGAGTTTATCGCTAGTGCTTCAAGTACTAGGTGATAAGCCTTTTGAACCACTTAGTTCCATTTCTATGAAACTATTAACACTGAAGACTGTGTTTTTAATTGCTGCGGCCTCGGCTAGGCGTAGGAGTGAAATTCATGCCTTATCAGCCGAGGATGACCGTTTTGTGGTTTCAGGGGAAGGCCTTAAGCTGCTACCTAGGATTAATTTCTTGGCTAAAAATCAGTCGTTGAAATATCCAGGTCAACCTATTATTTTGCCTGCTTTAACTAGATATGATCCTAATTCTAAAGCATGGTGTCCCGTCCGGGCGCTGCGCCGGTACAAACAACGTACGGCGGAGTGGCGCACCGACCAGTCAGCGTTATGGTTGTCATATATTGAACCCCATGGCAGGGCTTCTAAGGACACCATTTCCAGGTGGATTGTGGAATGCATTCAGTTTTGCCATAAATCCGCCACCGGGAAGCAGGTTGACGTGGCCAAGGCTCACAGTGTCCGCGGCGTAGTGACATCCACGGCCCTATTTAATGGGGTCCCTGTGGATGATATTATGTCGGTGGCTCAGTGGCACTGTGAGTCAAGTTTTACAGACCATTATCTCCGTGACACCTCTAATCCTCTCGCCTTGTCGATTTTGAAAAAATAACTCGGTTTATATTTTTTGAGGAGGTTTTTCCTCATTACTTATATATTTCACAATTAATTTATGGAAACACCCACTTTTTTGGGCCTGCATCAGTCTTTACCAATGGGAAGATGATGTCAGCAGCCATTTCAACAAGGTCAGTCTTGTTCATGTGTTGTCCGTTGTTGATTGTATTGTCACGATTACCCGTTATTAATATGGTGATGGTTTGTGTATTTGTGTGGTTCATTGTTGAGAGTTACGAAAATGGAGCTTTTTCGTCTCTGTCCTGTAGTACATGGCACTTGTACGTAGAGAGCGTATAGGACATTGAGGTCAGGCGACTCTTCCTCCCAGGAAGGAGGGGGGGGGAGCGCATATGACATTCGGTCATCTCTCATACATCGGTAGTGTTATCCGATGGTTAGTCAAATCCTGACTGTTTTTTCTTACAGTTTCAGAAGTTTAAGTGCCTTAAACGCAGAAAAGCGTATAGGGATGAGCTGGTCTTTTGACCTCGCCTCCCTCCCGCCAGATTCACTTTCGAATTCTGGCAATATCAAAAGTATTAGGGAGGTAAGTATACTCTTGAAGTGAAATAAACGAAATCTAGGATTTCTTTTTTCACGAGAGAGTTGATACTTACCTCCCTAGATACGGACCCGGCCTCTCCGCCCCACAGAGGCTCGGTCTTCAGGCTCTTAATAGTTGCATGTGTGTCAGCCAATAATCTAGTCAGAGGAAGTGCTAGTCTGCGCATGCGCGGTGGTGGGGCTGGCATCCACCAGACTACGCTCTGACTCCCTGCCCAGTAGGGGCACCTAACTGTTTTAAATCTGAGTGTTTATTGAGTGAAAGCCAATATTTAGCAATATCAAAAGTATTAGGGAGGTAAGTATCAACTCTCTCGTGAAAAAAGAAATCCTAGATTTCGTTTAGTTTTTTTCAAAAATTTGAAGTTGTAGTAGCTTCTTTGCACTCTACTGGACTGCCCTAGCTGAGACTTGGGGCTGACACGGGTCTGGTGGGTGTTGCATCCCCATGGACAGCCCTCTGGTTTTGTGCGGACAAAAGAGGGGTTGGGAGCGCGGTCTAGACCATGGAAGTTTAGCACTCTATGAGTCAGATGGCAGAACCCAAGCGTATGCCATGGTTCTAGTCTCTTCACAACCTTCTCTGTTGGATGGTTGATGAGTGCTGGTTCGAGCCTCACCTCCTCCCACCGGCATTTCCTGGCTGTCGAAATCCGGAGTTTATCATAATAGTACATCTAGTAAGTATTATTCGAAGTAGAATCAAAAAAGTATCCGCTTTTGTTTCTACGAGAATTCTTAATACTTACCAGATGTACTATGGCCCTGCCTCAGCCACCCCGCTGAGGTGAGGCTGAGCTGCTTTCGCAGTTTGCCAAGGCAAATATAAGACGAATCTGACTGTGATTGGGAATTGACTCGGTACCTGCGGCTATGGTATTCCCAGACACAGTATGGGCAGGACCAGGAGAGTGCGGAGTTTTAATTGTTTATTTTGAGCTAGACTAGATAATAGGCATTATCATAATAGTACATCTGGTAAGTATTAAGAATTCTCGTAGAAACAAAAGCGGATGCTTTTTTGATTCAGTCAGTTACCATCCCGACTGGATATCAAGCCAGTCATCGCGCCTATCTGGTTCCGTTCTGGACTCAAAATCCATGAGATCCAGATCAGCAGTTGTGTATAGAGGATGAAATTCAATCCCTCATACAAAAACATGCAATTCAATATGTACAGAAATGTCCGGGTTATTATTCAACCGTGTTCCTAGGGACTAAAAGCACTGGAGGGTGGAGACCAATTCTCAACCTCAAACCTCTCAACAGGTTTATCCTCACACCAAGTTTCAAAATGGAAACTAAGAACGGTGTTAGCAGGATTGAGGAAGGGAATGTGGACAGCATGAATAGATCTAAAAGATGCTTATTTTCACATTCCCATTGCGAGGAGCTTTCATCAGTTCCTGAGATTTGCATTCCAGGGCCACCAATGGGAATTCAGAGTTCTCCCATTTGGTATTTCAACGGCTCCTCGGGTCTTCACTCGAGTGGTCCAAGCTATGACGTTATACCTCCGCAGGAGACACATAGCAGTCCACACATACATAGACGACTCGCTGTTAAAAGCACACAATCAGGAAAGTTTATCAGGAAATCTGGAGATCGTTTTGAAAACTCTTACAGATCTAGGCTGGATAATAAACTTTCAAAAATCAGAGCTCACACCATCCCAGAAGTTTGTTTACCTGGGCATGTTCTTCTATCTAGAGATGGGGTATGTTTACCCATCTCAGGAGAGAGTAGAAGTACTCATCTCAGTCATACAGTCAGTGTGCAACAGTCGTCATGTCCTGGCACGGCTCTACTTGAGAATGCTGGGGTTGATGGTTTCTTTGGAACCAGTCGTTCCACAGGCAGCCTTACACCGGCGGCCTATCTAGTTATTTTTCATGACACAGTGGACTCGGAGTACGGGATTCCTGGACTCAAATGTGTCAGTGTTGGAACCTCTTATTCACCACCTTCAATGGTGAATGAAAAGAGAGAATCTCCTGGCGGGGGTGACGTTGTCACTTCCCCACCCTAAGTTAACGATTTACACAGATGCATCAATGGAGGGATGGGGAGCTTGCCTGGAATAAGACAAAGTATCAGGGCTTTGGAATCTGGATCAGTCAAAAGAACATATCAATCTGCTAGAAATGCAAGCAGTAGTCTTAGCCATGGAACACTTCCTAGAGGTCAAGGGCAAGATTGTTCTGGTTCAATCAGACAATACAACAGTAGTGACGGACATAAACCGCCAGGGCGCAATGAAGTCACCCAGTCTCTGTATGATGACATGAAACTGCTTTGCTGGTGCCTAGAAGATGACGACATATGTCGCTCCGATTCCAGATCCGAGCGCTATCGCAATAGATGTGTTAGCTATCAGCTGGGAGGGAATGTGTGCATACGCATTCCCGCCAGCAATCCTGATTCCAAAAGTTCTCCAGAAAATCAGGCAGCAGGAATGCCAAGTGCTTCTGATCACTCCAAATTGGCCAAGCTGATCATGGTATACGGATCTGCTGGACCTTCTGGTCTGCAATCCTGTTCCTCTGCCTCTGATGGACAACATAATCTTCCAGGTCAAGGACTTGCACAAAAACCTGTCAATGTTCCAATTGACGGCGTGGATGTTGTCAAGGAATCAGCAGTTAAGGAGGGCTTTTCTGAGCAAGCAGCCATATTCATGGCAAAAGCCAGAAGGGGGTCAACCTCCAGAGCATATAATTATAAAATCAACAGATTTGCTGAATGGTGCTCAAAAAGATGTATTAATCCAATGCATGCATCTATTCAGGTAGTAGCCGATTTCCTCTTGTCACCTTTTTGATGCCTATAGCCTCAAGCCTAACTCTATTGCTGGCTACAAGTCAGCTTTAATGTCAGTTATCCCTTAATTGGCTAATATGGGAAGTGATGAAGTATGTCATCTAAATACTTTAATCAAAGGCATGGGCAATCTAAGACCAAGGAATCCACCAGTGATTCCATCTTGGAGTTTATCGTTAGTGCTTCAAGTATTAGCGGATAAACCCTTTGAACCACTAAGCTCCATTTCCATGAAAATGTTGAAGCGTAAAACATTTTTTCTGATTGCTGCAGCTTCAACCAGACAAAGAAGTGAAATACATGCTTTGTCAGCTGAGCCAGACCGTTTTGTGGTTACAGAGGATGGCGTTAGGCTTCTACCTAGAGTTAACTTTATGGCGAAAAACCAGTCTAACATATCCTGGTCAGCCTATAGTTTTACCTGCTTTGACTAGGTTTGATCCTAATTCAAATGCTTGGTGTCCTTTCCGTGCATTAACACGTTATAAACAACGTACGCAAGAATAGCGGACGGACCCTAGTCCTTTATGGCTATCCTACATTGAATCCCATGGGAGAGCTCCTGAAGATACCATTTCTAGATGGATTGTGGAATGCATCCAGCATTGCCACAAAGCCACCACGGGAAAACAAGTTGACATGGCCAAGGCTCACAGTGTCCGTGGCGTAGTGACATCCACGGCTCTGTTTAACGGAGTGCCGGTGGATTCTATTATGTCGGCAGCACAATGGCACTGTGAGTCTAGTTTTACAGATCCTTACCTCCGTGACACGTCAAATCCGCTTGCCTTATCAATTTTATATAAACGTTAAATCTGTATATATTTGTAAATATTGTATATACATGTAAGGCTGTAGACTGACACACAGTGCAATTTAGTGGGAGAATCCCCGCTTTTCCGTACTGTACCTATCATCGCCAGTGGTGATTAAAGGGAATCTCGTCAAAATAGGTTAGTCCTATATTTGGTGATGGTTATTTTTTGTCACGATTTTTATTACTTACTAAAATGGTGATGGTTTGTATTCTTTGTAGTTCCATCAGAGAATATACGAAATGAAGTTTTCATCCGATGTCTTATAGTACTTTAGCACGAGTGCATAGAGAGCGTATAGGACATTGAGGTCATTGCTCCCTCTTTAAAAGAGGGGGTTGGTGGGGGGGGACGGGGTGAATGTTAAACGGTCATTACTCTCAACATCGGTCATGTTATCCGATGTCCAAGTAATTTCCTGATTGTGTTTACATACGCAATTTCAGATGTTTTTTGTGCTCCAGAAGCAAAAAAAGCTTGCTCTTCCAGTGATGAGGCGGTCTTCTGACCTTCGCCTCCCTCCCGCCGAATTCGCTTCCAAATTCTGGCTATATCATAGAGTATCAGGGTTGATGTGAAATAAACGAAATCACGGATTTCTTTTTTCACGAGAGAGTTGTTACTTACCACCCTGATACGATCCCGGCCTCTCTGCCCCACAGAGGCTCGGTCTATCGGCATTTTATATTGCAATTATGTCAGCCAATAATTTGGAATAGAAAGAGACAGTCCTGCGCATGCGCGAGTTTGGGCCACACATCCGCTGGACTGTCAGTTGAGTAACATTGCCAAGTGGGGGCGGTTTCTTTTTAATTCTGAGTCTTATTGAAGCTAGGTCGATATTTGGGAAATATTATAGAGTATCAGGGTGGTAATTATCAACTCTCTCGTGAAAAAAGAAATCTGTGATTTCATTTATTACATCTGATAGTTTTATGTATAATATCTGCATACAGCAGTGAATTAAGCATTAGTCTTTACAAAATTCAACGGACAGAACTTCTGCTTTATAGATTGGAAAATGTAGAAAATATGTTACTTTTAAAACTAATGTTACTGATTCTTCATATCAGTGGAATAGTTTCAAACACATCTTTTCCTTTCAAGCCAAAAATCCAAGGTAGAATAAATCTTTCAACTAGAATGTGCAGTCAATGACACACCATCACAAATCCCTACTTTTTCGCCAGCTTTGATGTTCTGCCCCGACACCCATGCTATCCCATCCCCACCATCGGTGAGAAGCCTACTGTAAACACTGTCTTGCAATTCGCAATCATATGGATAACTAACATAACAAACTTAATTGACTGCCAACTTTGATATTCTGCCTCCACACTGCCCCCACCACACACTGAGGCAGAGACTAATGTAAATGTTGTCTTGCAGTCTGCAAGCATATGGGTAACTCACATAACAACTTTGATTGAATTCCAGCAAACGGTTTCAGAGGGAATGGCCGGACAGATATGGATGACCGGAACAATGAATGGAAGGATGCGATTGCAGTATCCACTCTGTTTCTTAAAAACGTATGGGGATAATGACCATATCCTAGACCTGTTCTAAAAGAGACGCAACTAAAATCTTGACTGATATCAAGGGTAGCCGTTCTAACAATGAATGTATTGCTACTAACAATCTATGGGCTGATGCGAGGCAAAACCAAGGGAGGTAATTTGGCCATTAACCAGGTCTGCGCAAGACATTTCTCCGTTGATCTCAATAGTAGATTTCTTCTAACCTAGTTAGGATCTGTCCATTTTCTATGATCAAGACATTTAGCCATACAGTAGTCAAGACATTTAGCCATACAGTGGTCAAGACATTTAACCATACAGTAGTCACACGATGAAACATGAGGACAAGAAGTGACTTTGTCTGAGCCTAATGCATGTCTTATTTCAGATCGATCTCACAAAACAAGCAGGCCAGAATGTATGCACATTGCAGGATGCAACGCGACAGGCATTTGAAGAGCAAATTAAACTTGCTAGGCACAAGATGGAGGAGAATGTACGATTTCTACAAGCAAGGATTGGGTAAGTTTATGTAAATGATCCCTAACTAATATATGAACTAGTAGGTCATATATAGTCTTAGGCAAAAGCAGTTTCTAGTCAAAATATTATCTAAATATACAAGTTTTCATTGGTCTATGTTAGGTATTGTTAACTAAAAGCTTATTGCTAACCAGATTGCTAACCATATCGTGTGCTACAACATCTTAGAAACAGAGAGAGAGAGAATTATAACAATGAGGATGAATCTACATTTCTTTTTGTCTTTTTCTGTGTTTGACATGTTTGAACTTGGAGTTATCCCACTTGATTTCTTGAAAAAGCTTAACATATTTGGTTTCCGCTGAATAATGTCAATTAACCTGCATGGATTCAGTTAAAATTTTGGAAATACATGCAGACCTTGACTGGGATTGAATACAGTAGAAATCCACCTGTTATCACCAGAGTTATGCCTCTTGATGTAAAAAACCCCGTAAAATATTTGGTTTCCCCTCGATAACTTCAATTAGCCTGCGTGGATTCAGGTCAAATTTCAGAAATACATTCCTTTGCATGAGACCTTTATAAAAATGCCATTGTGTACTGCCGGAAACCGGCTGTTATAATCATAGTTAATCAACGCTTGATTTCTTGGAAACATTTAGACTGAAACCTGTTGCTGCAAGATATATCTGTATTTGACTTAATCAGATGCAGTTCAGTTACAATGTACTGGTAATAAATAGGATTGGACAATAGATCTTTCCCATATTAGCGTATTTTTGGGAAAATACTTTCCCGGAATGCATCGGGCATACCACTTCAGGCTGGTAATGGCGATAGCCGACGCGCAAGCAGCATTACTTTACTGTGGGAATCAGATACAGTGCACTTTAAGCAGTGCATATGAAGAACTATGTTCATAATATTATTGAAGTCATACATCATCGGAAAGCTAAACCAATTTTCTATACATTTCTGTATTAGTTTTTATAGTTTTGTAAAATTTAATACAGTTGATTGCAATTTTAAAATATCCCCTATTGTTCTAATGAATCTAAGTCGAATGGTGTATTTTATATACGCAAATAACTCAGTGAAAACGTTACCTAAATATAAAAAATAATGCATTAATGTTTCGGCAATTCAATGCGCTTGGTATATGATTTAAATAATATAATAATTTTAGTTTATCATAGGAACGGTTTAGATTGGGGTGTATTTTAGTGCAAAGGTAACTCAATGCTTGTTGGTGGCTATACCAGCTAGCAGTTTTTCTCTGAGCGTTGATTTAGGGAAATACCGGCGTAATGATGTCAATGTGGGAAAGGTGTATTAGTATAAACTTTCATATCTAAGAACCACATCTATTTCTTTCCTGCGGATCCAGGGAGCTGATCAATACATAGAGACATATGTGATTGAAATATTAAACAAAGTTTCCTGTGCACTAAAGATTGGTTTGTATTTAATCTATTGGTTTGAATACATTAAAAGTAAGTTTAGCCTATATTTTTAAAATAAAAAACCCTGTCTGAAACCACGCTTATAGTAAACTATAGAACATAAATTAAATGTATTTTTCTTCTATCAGATCATTACAGAATGAATTTCAAGAATATGAGAGCCATTTACGGAATGATATGGATTCCTGTTTAAGGTAAGACATTGAGAACCATTGAACATATAGATACATGTAGCGATAGTTAGGTATTCTATTGCTCCTAAATAGCACTTTAGATACAGTTAGTTAATTCTCTCATAATAATTTGACATCTTATATCAACAGAATTTTGTCATGTGTGTTAAGCGTTCAGTTTTACCCACTTGCTCTGATGTTTCATACTACAAGGGACTGTGAAGAATATAAACAGACATGACTAACCAATATCCAATATGTGGTCACTAAGCATTCATCTTGAAAATTGGTTTGCCATGAGATAACTCTGAAACTGTTTCTGCAATTGATATGAAATTATATATGATCATTGAACCAGATTGGGAAGAAGATCAATCTAATGTCTAATATCCAAGATAGCCATCAAGTGGTAATTTTTGGAAGCTATTTTCATGTGCACTGTGGTTTTTTTTTTTATCAAACTGAAATTTAAACATTAAATTTTTTCATTAACTATTTTTTCCTTTGGTGCATTTACATCTGCATATCTATTCAATTATCCTTTTACAATTATGTATTTGTGCCACCAATTCGGTGGCGACGATTAATTAGTAGTTGGTCGCAGCTTGCGTCTTTATACCCAAAAGATGATGGTTATTGAAGCTATGTGGTCATCAACCATCAGTCTGCAATATCCAGCAGCACCACACTAACACACAGTTTTATCGCTGCTTACTTATTGAAAGAGACCACCTGCTTTTAATGACCACCTTCTGGTTCTCCATAAGGCAGGGGTTTAAGACAGGTTTGACTGTACAGTATAGATCATAAATAATTTAACAAGTTAACAAAACCAAAATAGTTAGTTCGTACAATTTTGTAAGAAACCTTTTGTTGAATATTTTGAACGCAATGTCTTCCAATCCAGTTATGTTCAAAATATTAAACATCATGTGTTAAGTTACTGTACTAATCTCATTCACAGATATCTATCAAATTTATCGACAACGCAAGTGCGAGGCCTGGATGTGGACCGCTTAAGAAAGTCTGTGATACCTCATTCACCAGTCATACAGGATGACCAGGTCTGTGTATATATAGCTTAATCCATACAATGTTAATAAAGTGGAATATCTGATGTTCATTCTTGCTTTGCTGAAAATGTGTGTGCTTATGTGTATGCCTGTTAGTTTGTGTGCTTACGCACATGTGTGTGTGTGTGCATGTGAGTGTGCATGTGTGTGTGTGTATGTATGTGTGTTTTGGGAATTTTGTTAACCCTTTAACACTCATTTGAAAAATGTCCATTGACCGACCAAGAAGTCTAATTTTTATATGCCCGCGTAAGCGGGGTCGTATTATGTGATGACGAAGTGCAATGATTTCGTTTCGGCAAAATCTGCCCATATTTGCCCAAATTATCTCCCCTGAAAAACTAAAATTTGTCAAAATTTTCTTGTCCGAGCCATATCTCGAAGAGTGTTGAACCTACACTCACAATCTTTTTCCCACCATATATGTTAGTGATAGACGAAGGGAAATGATTTCGTTTCATCAAAATCCGCCCATATTTACCCGAGTTATCTCCCCTGAAATGCTAAAATTTGTCAAAATTGTGTTGCCCGAGCCATATCTCGAAATGTTTTGAACCTACACTCACAATTTCTTTTTCAGCAGATGTGTTAGGGATAGATGAAATGTCATGATTTTGTTACAGCAAAATCCACCTATTTTCCAGAGTTATCACCCTTGAAAAGCTAAAAGTCGTCAAAATGTCTTGTCCAAGGATATCCCGAAGAGTTTTGAACCTACACTCACAATTTTTTTTTCAGCAGATGTTTTAGGGATAGACGAAGTGTCATTTAAATCAAAGACAAACTGTTCACATTTAGCATTCCTCAAACAAGTATGCGTGGGGTTGTATGTTGAGTTTCACTAAAATTCTTGTTGAAAATGTATCACTGGCTCGATAACCGATTCCATTAATAAATTTTCAAAAATAGTCTTCTTCGGAGAGGTGCCAAGTTTTGGTAGATTAATTTTTATTTCAGTGCCAAATTGCCACATTTTCGGACCAAATTTGTGCACTTTTGGGCCCAAATTTGTGCATGAATATTTGTGTGAGATTTAGGCCCCTCTGTCATGAGAAGAGTTTTAATTGCGTTTGTCTCACACCCAATACGTGAGACTTGACAAGTCTGCCTTCGTTTGTAAATACAAATGCATATATATATATATATATATATATATATATATATATATACAGGGTATGAAATAACGGTCGGACATCGGTCATGTCCGATCAAATCTGGATGGGTAAAAATATTTTACTGAACATGAATTTTGGGGGAAATTTGCAAATTTTGGAAAAAGAGAACAAGTGAACAATGTTGATATCGCACACAAATACGATAGATCGATCGAGCGCGCGTTTGTGCGTCATTTGCACATTTCTAAGTGAAAACGATATTCACCTTGGTTACCAGTATTCGTGATCTGTCAAAACGCGTCATACCGGCAAATTCATCCTAGAGGGTGGTCTTACAATAGCTAATTGTCCGGGGAATAGTGTAAACCTTTTATACTGGCGAATTTTCTGATTTCTAATGAGGGATATAGACCGTGAGTGACTTGAAAATTAAGTCATACGGCGAATAAATGACAGATAAAATTGCATAGAACATCTGATAAATGATACCACTCAAAATCTTGTCATTTCGCTAGTCTGAAAATGATCGAGTCGATGCAAAATTAGCAATGGCGTATCTACAAAATCGGCCACTGCGCACGAGTTAGTGATGTGTTCTTACACACCTTCTGTCATGAGAAGAGAATTTGGTCTCGCGATTTCATTGGTTGTTGGACATAATTATATCTAGAAAATCCAATGACATTACGTGAGAGATTTTCACAGAAGTTTGAGACGCGTTCGTTCACCGCTTCGATACTGAAGAAGCTAATTCTTCCTCGCGATTTCCTTGGTAGCTGTATATAGAAAACCAATGAAATAGCGGGCGAGTTTTCTCACAATAGAAGTGAAGAAAGCAAGTTAAAAAATAATCGCACTGTAGAAGACACTTGACAACACGCGCGTTACCATTATATTCGCGTTCTACAATTAACCATTTAATGGTCAAATTTGCCTAAAAATTTTAATTAAAAATAGTTAATGGCCATTTGCAGGTCAAGAGATTATTTTTGAAAATTTACCATGGGAATGACTGTCTCAGTTACTGAATAAGCCATTTCAATGGAAAATTTCAAAAATAATCTCGACCTGCAAGTGAACATTTATCAGCAAAACTATCACACGCCTTCTTTGACAAATGTGTTCTAAAGTGAAATTTTTTTTACATTTAATTGTACATGACTGTGACAGCAGTTGATGTGTTGCTAAAATGGCATCTGAGCGAAAAGTGCCCAAAGGGGCAACCCTTGCTAAATGGAGGACCGAGTATAAGTGGTTAAGTCCTCATTTTCTGGGTCCTACAGTTGACTATGAAATTGTTCTATCTTTATGCATTTTCTCCTGAAAATGTCTTAGTCTATTTGACTTTTTCAGGACAAAATGGGTAAAAATAGAACAATTTCACATCCAACCGAAAACCTATATTTTTCTCCAGAAATGCAGGAGATGGCCTCTGAGAGCATCTAGATTTAAAATTTTTCCGGGGGAGGAAATTAGGTTTCCTAACTATCAGGTTAGTCAACTTCCGCTTTTTTGTCAGATCAAATTGACTCTCCTTATTTCAGACCCTGATATATATATATATATATATATATATATATATATATATATATATATATATATTGTATTAAAGCATTGAAGTAAGTATTAGAGCTGGGCGGTATTGATATTTACATGACGGTATCGGTACCTTGAAAAAATACCGCGGTACCACGGTATACCGTCATCTGAGCTTGAGGCATGCCACGAAATTAGAACAATTTTTTCCATTTCCTTTTCACTCCTCCAATCAACGGTAAATATAGATAAAATAAATAAATCGGCTTCCTGATTTAGAGAAGAAAAACATGGCTATTGCGACTGTTTGGTTTCACGATTTTATTATGTCACTATTTTTATGGATGTAATATCATTCACGAGGAATATCGGTCAAAGGGTGTGGTCGACTCGCTAACTATTATCGGCTGTTTGAGACATTGGGGTGCACTATTTTCAATCTGGATTGTTCTTGCTAGTAATGCGTGCGACCAGCAAACGGTAAATTTTATTTTGGCAGTCGAGCGCTTTGATAAACAGAGTCCAGACAAAATCCGCGAGTATTTAAACGGGGCGAGTGTTGTACTCTTTTATTTCTGTTGGAGTCGTATATTCTGTTACTCGCGAAAACAGGCCTATACACATACATATAACACGACATTGAATATAGCCGATTCCAAAGCTTCTGATAATTACCGAGTACCCGATGTGCAGATTCGTTACTCACCATGCTTCACGTGAACAATGCGTGTAAAAAGCTATTTCCGTGAACTCCGACGTGTAGCCAGTTGAAAAATGAATTACAAAAACTAAAACACTATAATTTTTAGGTGTCGTTACTTAAACTGGATTTAATCCTTAAAGAAATTTCTTAAAACAAGCCAGAAAAATAATAAATAACGACTTCAACGCTGCTCGTTGTTAATAAATTAGCACGTGATCAAAACGGCGCTAGCAAATACTACAAATTTTCATTGATAAATTCAGCATAGTAATGTATTTTCCCACGGTCTAATTCATGAACAACCAATCAGATACGTCTTTGCGAGATTGCTGTTGCGTTTGAATAGCATGCAGTTTGTATGTTATTTTGTTATTCTAGCATGTTTGTTCGGTGACAAAATGCTTGGAGTAATAAATTACAAATAATAGAAACGGGAATAGGGAATATATTATAGTGTAATTACTACTGGCGGATGGCCAGAGAATGAGTTTAGATGTTTTAAATAAAGCAATTTTACCGTGAGACTTTCAAGACGTACGTTTGACATACAATTCTGCCAGTCATTATTTTGTAATTGACGTCTTTGTTTGTTTTTACAAGACCCTTTCACCTCAACTCGGCTAATAGTTAGGGATGCCTGTGTTTTCTGCACTATTAGCACTTATTTACCGTTGGTCAAGTCAGATTTTATGAATATATTTCTCAAATATTGCTCAAACATTATGGACGGTATTCACGGTATTTGGAAATGTCAACGGTCACGGTATCGGTTCACAGTATACCGCGGTCCTCACGGTACTACCGTCAGACCGCCCAGCTCTAGTAAGTATATATATATATTGCTGTAATTCATAGAAACATTTATTTTAAATGCAGGATGTTGGAGCTGGTAGTAGTAATCTGGAGTCCAAGCTACATCCAAGCTATTCTCAAGTCAGAGATACTGATGAGGTAATCATATTTTATCATAACATAGTTGAATTAAATTAAATGGCTTTTGAAAGATAAATTGGTGTGTAATCCTGAAAAATATGTGTGTGATGTCAGCCATGCACACACATGTGTATGTATGCATTTACACACACGCACGCATGCACACACAGATGCACGCACTCGCTCACTCACCCACTCATGGTAATCAATAAAATAAATCTGTTGTAAGTCATCGGCCATTGGACTTGTGTGATTAACCCTTACCACTCTGATGTCAATATTATATCTTTTATTGTGTTAATAACAAAGAAAATTGTTTGCATTTTTTAACAATTTTGGTGGATGATGTTGCTGTCTACGACAGCACCATCTTCCAACAAATTTGGTGAAAAATTAACAACAGTTCATCTTTTAATTTAATCTGAAAATTTAAAATTTTGACATCAGAATGGTACGGATTAAGGGGAGTTCATTTCTGCCTGTAACAAAAACTTCTAACTTTGATGCTATACGACGTTACATTGGTACTAAGAATTAACCATTGACACCGAAGTCTGCGATCGCAAGGGCAACATCCTGGCCAAGTTTCATGATGATCAGATAAAAACCCTTGCCGTAGTCACAGTTCAAACTTTTTCCTCCACAGGGTGGCGTGTACTGTAAATGTGTGACCTTGACTTTTATCAGTGTAATGAGATCAATTTTAATATGCCCATTGATCTTCTCAAGCCCAGATGAATTAATTTCTTGCAAGAACAAAATCTGGTAACTGACCTCTAAGGAGTGGCCTTAACCCCAAAACCAACAGTCAAGTTTGGTATGGAAGTGGTATAGAAAATGTATGAACCCTGTATACAGTATTTTTCAGCGATGGAGAGATAAATCAGTTAGTTAAATCAATTTGTGGTAACATTGATTCATCTTCTTTCCTAGGTACTGCGTTTAGCATATAAGGAGCTATCACTTGAGCAAAGACATCGGCAAGGACATCTATGATAACCTCATCTTCATTTATCATCAGTTGAATCTAAATGTGTGCACAGTGGGACAGTCAAATCCAGCCCCATGCTTTGGAGCCTATTTTCCCACAGGTTGTGGAATGTTTAGTTAGTCTGTCGTGGCTGATACCCAAATGGTGAATGGTGCAGATGGGCTTCCCCGGTTGATGATTGGCAAGGGTATCTCAATCATCACTTTGATGTGTCCCACTTGGTAAAGCGTTTTTGCTTTTAATTGCGCCATGTCCTGTATGTATACCTTGATGTCTGTTGGTGCCCCGGGTTGTGTGCAGGATTGCATCAGTGGTGATTGGAAACCACTTAGAATGATCTCTGTGTCCACTGACATCATGGATATGTCAGATATAGACAGGTAAAGTAAGGACTTCTATCTACTATATTAGCCATGGCTCTGGCTCAAGATAGAATGGACCTTTTCAGTTTTATCTATGTTCCCTCACTAGCTAAACTCCACCCACATCTCGCTCGTGTTTGGATCGATTCATCCCTGAGCTCCCTGACTATCAATCTCAACTATACAGGTAAGTTGTTGACTATTTTGAAATTAATTTGACTGGGTGATGTTGCTGCCTATGGCAGCCCAGTCAAATTTGTTTCAAAATGTTCAACAGCATGTTTATTAAATAGTAAAGAGATACAATTCATACAACCTGACAGACTATTAAGCGTTTAAGACAGACTAATTCGAGTCATTCATGACGTAATGATTATGACGTCATCCTACACGTCAACGTAGTTGATTATGATGTCATATGATGGATGGATAAACTGGAAAGGTCCGTTGAAGAATGATAACAATGTATAGCTGATGAAAGCAGAAATCTCATCTAGTAAGTCAACAGGCCTTCGGAATTTAGAATTAGAGATTTCTGCTTTTAAGAGTTGTTATCTTTCAATTGCTTATTCTGACTTCTCTGTCATCCACAAGGAATCCAGTTTTTCTGTTTATTCTATGCTATTTGATTTTACTGACAAACTGGCAGCCGCTATGGGATAGATTAGAAGTGTAATGCTGTTGTAAAACCAAAAGTGATTACAATGTATAGCAGATGATGAGAGCACTGTTACTCAGCAGTATGAACACAATGTGCATGTGAGTAACCGGTGAGTGTTCTGGATAGTGTTTTACATGATATGTAAACGGTGCACTGTTATTCTACTTCGAATAATACTTACCAGATGTACTATTATGATAATGTCTATTATCTAGTCTAGCTCAAAATAAACAATTAAAACTCCGCACTCTCCTGGTCCTGCCCATACTGTGTCCGGGAATACCATAGCCGCAGGTACCGAGTCAATTCCCAATCACAGTCAGATTCGTCTATTTTGCGCTTATTGATAGACGCGTGTTTTTGAGCTCTATATTAATTGAATTAAGCTAGTTTAGCGTGTTTTTTCTATAATCCATCGCTGGCTTCATGGAGGAACTTGGGAAATCATCACAGGGGCAGGTTGTATCAATCTAGAATTTATACATTTGTGCCATAATGACTGTTTGAAATTTCCTTAAATTGGCACATTTTTATATATGGTAGCCATTGTTGGAGTCGCTTCTGTACCCGTTGACTTTTAGTTTTAATTCGGGTACTCGGTTAATTTTCTCTTGCGACTCGGTTCCTCTAAGATGGATGCGCCCTTGGCCAAGATAGCGGCGCCCATGATTTATGTCGTTATTGGCTTGGTGTATCCAGGCACTCTGTTGTCGCCGGTTTTAGCACTCGCTTAGTTGTCGAGGGTGTTTGTAGTGAATGGCGACTTATTCTTGGTTGTTTAACGTTAGTTAAAGGCTGAGTTGTGTTTTTAAAAAAATTTTCACTCAAAAAAGTTTCAAATATTTCCTGCCTAAGACTTGTTATCATTAAATTGAGAGAAAGTTAATGTGTTTAAGGAATCTTAACTAGCAAGTCTATTGTGCGTATTGCTCATCACTGCTTGTCATGTGCAGCGTTTTAATTCTTCTCTGTGTTCGCAGAAACCGAAGAACTCGGACTCGTTGTGCCGGAAGTGCAACAGGTTCATGAAGCGGAAGTACCTTGGTCATCACTGTGTGGCGTGCGCTAAGTGTAAGGTCGGGAGCCCTTGTGACGTGTGCGTCAAGTGGTCGTCGGCATTGGTGGCTGAGTTTGACAAGGATCGACGGGCGAGGCTGGAGCGTATTGAGAAGGACAAGGCAGTGAAGCTGCAGCAGGTTTCCTTGATGGGTCTGGAAGGCCGGCTGAATGAGAGGATGGATTCAGCACTGGGCGTATGGGCGGCCCAGTTCAAGGCGATGTTTGACTCGTTGCAGTCCACGGTCCCGGTGAAGCAAGCTGGTGCAGGACAACCATTAGGTGGTCCGGCTAGTTCTGCTGAGGGTCATGCACCTGCCCCTTCTCTGTCCTTGGCTCAAGAGCCGACGATAGAGGAGGAAGATTTGCTGCTGAGGGAAGATTCCGGCATGCCGGATCTTTCGATGACGGCGATGCCTAGTACGTCCCAGGGGTCGCCCTCGGGATTTGTACGGGTTTGCCAGGCGGATGGTGATGTCGACGTTCCGTCGGGCATTTTTCATCCCCGATTTGTGCAACCGGATATGCCGGCGGAGCCGTGGTTTGCGGTTCCTACGGCTATCCCGGCGGCGTTAGGTGCGGCTCCTATCGGAGTGACAGTGCCAGCCGTAAGTGAGGCCGTCGGAGTCCCGGATCCCGTGGTGGAGCCGATGGACTGCGGCGAATCCATATCTGGCGATTCGTTGGATACTGGTGCCGTTGGTAGTCGCGCTTTGGATGCGCTCTGTGTTGGCAGAGACGTGTATCGTAGCGTTCAGCAAGGATCGTCGGTGGCCCTCTCATCTAAGGGAGAGAGGGAGGATGAAAACGGGAGTTCTTTGATGGACGATTCCGCTTTCTGCACCGAAGCTGAATGGGTGCAGGTTCTTGGATGGATGACCAATCGTCTCGGGTTGGCATCTGATCTAGGATTTCAGCGCGATCCGGCGATGGAACGGATGTCAGAGCGTGCGGCTAGCGCTCTGTCCAGTGGCTCTTCTGCCATGCCTACACTCCCTCTGGACACGCAGACTTCCGACATGTTGGAAGTTGCGGCATACCGTCTGGTTCAGCCAGACTATGCATTGCCCAAGGCCCCGAAGGGGATAAGGAGTAGGGTCCGCTTTCCGGAGCAGGCTTATCATCAGTATGCCAGGGTTCCACGGCTTTCCGTTGCGGAACGTGAGGCGCTGAATAGGCCGTTGGCTGGGAAAGCCAAGGGGCGGTCACGTCCTTTGGTTTCTCAGACCAACAATGACCCATTCAATGAGCTCACGCTCATTGAAGATGCGGCTAGGGCAGCCATGGCTGCGCTGTCGCACGGGTGTACCGTCTTGCAGGGTATGCTGGACTGCACGGCGGAAGGCGGACAGGTGCCAGAGGCTGCTCCCGGAGTTGTTCGGGACACCATGCGCCTGTCTCAGGATTGCCTGGCCAGGGTAATCACGAGAACTTTAGCAGAGCGACGGAGAATGGTTCTCGATTGTGTGGAACCAGGCCCGGAGATGAGGGCTGCGTTATCTTCTGCGCCTTTCATAGGTCCAGGCTTGTTCGGCGGCTCGGCACGACAAGCGCTCTCTAAGGTTGCGTCAATGGTGGCAGAGCAAGAAGTGGTCGGCAAGTCGTGGAAGTCGACCAAGAGGACTCAGCCGCAACAGTCCTACCGTCAGCATAGGCAGGAGCAGCAGAGACAGCGTCCTAGATCGCCCTTCCATCCTTCTGGCCGTGATGCCCATAGGCCATCCGGATCGCAAGGACCTGGCCGTTCGTCCGCATACAAGCCCTCTAGTAAGAGGCCGTATGAGGATGACAGGAAGGGTGGCGGTTCGGGCCGAGGCGGCTACCGTAATGATAGCCGTGGCGGCGGTTCCGGACTGTCATACCACAAGAAGCCGCGGGGCGGCCATGGGGCTCGTTCCTGACGGGTTTCCGGTGGAACCAATACCGGCGGCTTTGGAAACAAATGGAGTCGAGAATCTTCACCCAAGCGATTTAGCGTCTTGTCGGCTAATCTCGACCGACAACTGTGTGCAGATTCCTTCCGTCGGAGGCAGACTTCAGCTATTACTAAGCCAATGGGAACAGGTCGTGCGTGACTGTTTAGTCTGTCAGTGGATAAGAAACGGCTACGATCCGGACTGGCTCATCCATCAATCGTTAGTTCCGTTAACCTCGACTCCAATATGGACTCCTATTCCAAGGGAATTAGACCGTCTAGTCGCCATTCAGTCAGAGATAGAATCGCTTCGTCAGAAGAATGCGATTCACCTAGTCACCGATCAGTCATCGCTGGCCTTCTATTCGATCATGTTCCTAGTTCCGAAGCGTACCGGAGGGTGGAGACCAATTCTCAATCTCAAACCGTTGAACAAATTTATTCTTTCTCCCAGATTTCAGATGGAGACGGTAGCAGCGGTAATGACAGGGCTGAGGAAAGGCATGTGGGCGGTATCGATAGATCTGAAGGATGTTTATTTTCATATTCCAATGTCAATTCCTTTTCAGAAGTACCTGCGATTTGCATTCCAAGACAATGTTTGGGAATTCAATGCTCTTCCCTTCGGCCTGACCACGGCTCCGAGGGTCTTCACCAAGGTGGTTCTCGCCATGACTTCTTTACTTCGCAGGAGAAACATAGCTGTTCACACTTACATAGACGACTGGCTGCTAAAGGCGGGGAATCCAGTCACTCTGCGCAGCAATCTGATAGTAGTCCTAGACTTGTTGAAAAAGCTAGGATGGATTGTGAATCTAGAGAAATCAGAACTGACTCCATCCCAGGAGTTTGTTTATCTGGGAATTTTCTTCAATCTCAGGGACGGTGTAGCTTTTCCGGCGGAGAGCAGAGTCAGAAGCCTGATTGCAGTGTTGGAGTCGGTTTCTCTAGGAGCCTATCTGACGGCGCGTCAATTTCTCAGAATACTGGGTTTGCTAGTATCTTTGGAGAAGGTGGTGCCATATGCGGCACTCAGGCGCAGGCCGATTCAGATGTATTTGATGTCGTTCTGGTCACAGAGAACAGATCCGTTATCTCTGAGGATACCAGTGAAAGAACCATTGATATTCCACCTTCAGTGGTGGTTATCGGAACAGAATCTCCTGCGAGGTGTTCCTCTGCAACCTCCTCAACCTCAGATGTCCATATTTACGGATGCATCGTTGACAGGTTGGGGAGCAGTATTGGACAATCAGTCAGTGTCAGGGGAATGGGATCGGACCAATGCGCAGAAACATATCAATGTGCTCGAGCTATTAGCGGTGGTATTTGCACTGCAGAAGTTCGAGAGTCTAATTCAATACAAAATTGTCCTAGTAAGGACAGACAACTCAACAGTGGTGTCTTATTTGAACCGCCAAGGCGGGACGAGATCACCAGAGTTGTGTATGATGGTTTGGAACCTTCTGCTGTGGTGCCAAGAGAGGAATATTATTCTTCGGGCAGCACACATTCCAGGAAGATTGAACATCTTAGCGGATGCTCTCAGTCGAAGGACGGTTTGTCGTCCGACGGAATGGCAGCTCAACCAAGTGGTAGCGGAGGTTCTATTCAAACAATGGGGCAAGCCAAATGTCGACCTATTTGCGATGAATCTAAACGCAAAAATGGTCACTTACGTGTCACCGATCCCGGACCCGTTAGCTCTAGCAGTAGACGCACTGGCGATAAGTTGGAAGGGAATGTACGCGTATGCGTATCCTCCAACAATTCTCATCCCGAAAGTTCTGGCAAAGATAAGAGAGGGGATGTGCCAAGTACTACTGATCGCACCTTATTGGCCAGGCCGATCATGGTTTACGGATCTGCTGGACCTTCTGGTCTGCAGTCCAATCCCTCTTCCAGACACAAGAGATGTAATCTCTCAGAACAAGGGTCTGTACCTTCACGACAGACCAGAAATGTTCAAATTGACTGCATGGATGTTGTCAAGCAGCGTGCAATTGAGGGTGGCTTCTCTGAGCAAGCAGCGAAGTTTGTTGCTTCAGCCAGAAGGTTTTCAACCACAAAGACATATAATTATAGAATCAACAAATTTGCACAGTGGTGTGAGAGAAGAGATATTGATCCCTTTTCTGCATCTGTTCAACACGTAGCAGATTTTATCTGTCATTTATACGAAGTTGACAAACTTGTACCTTCTACCCTAGCAGCATATAAGTCTGCATTAGCTTCGGTCATTCCTAGTCTCACCATTGAGGGAGTGGAGAATGACACCTTGAATGAAGTTATCAAAGGAATGAGCAATCTGCGACCCAGACAGCCAATTCCTATCCCATCATGGAATCTATCTCTTGTTCTACAGGTTTTAGGGCATGCTCCCTTTGAACCGATTAGATCTATTGACATTAAACTGTTAACTATTAAATCAGTTTTCTTGGTTGCAGCAGCGTCGGCGAGAAGGAGAAGCGAGATTCATGCGCTTTCTGCCGAACAAGACCGTTTTGTCGTCACGGGTGAAGGTTTAAGATTACTTCCACGTCTTTGTTTCCTGGCAAAGAATCAGTCACTTAAATATCCAGGACAGCCGATCAATTTGCCAAGTTTAACTAGACATGACCCAAATTCTTGTGCTTGGTGTCCTGTCAGATGTCTGAAGATGTATAAGAAACGTACTTCTGAGTGGAGAGACGACCCGAAATCTCTGTGGTTATGTCTCAAAGCTCCCCATTTAGGTGCTTCGAAAGATACTATTTCTCGTTGGATAGTTGACGCTATTCAGATGTCGCACAAGATCGCTACAGGAAAGCAGATTGATCGTGCGAATGCCCATGAGGTCCGAGCACTAGCAGCATCATCGGCCCTTTATAAGGGTGTCTCATTAGAGCAGGTGATGTCTGTAGCACAATGGCATGCCGAGTCATCATTCACTGATTTCTACCTTCGCGACATCTCCAGCACACTTAATCCAGTAGCCGTCGCCAATCTGTCAAACCTAAACTAAGCCACGTCCGACCACTACTTCGCACACATCACAAAAGTCTTCCGCCTACACTGACCAAGCGCTATGCACATGACTGAGTACGACCGTGGATTGGGCCTAGCTCCTGTGATGATCAAGAACAGATCGACCACTCAAAAATGGTGAGTGTTTACATTAATTAAGTGACTATAAATATGTTTACTTCCAGTCGAAATACCAGACTGAGTAAGTGAATAGTCTGGTACAAGAGTATATTTATCCTCTCATACAGACATGAGACTCATTCCAATTTGAAAATCTAATCGATATACTGATAGTTTTTTTCAAAGATTGAAGTTGTAGTAGCTTCTTTGCACTCTACTGGACTGCCCTAGCTGAGACTTGGGGCTGACACGGGTCTGGTGGGTGTTGCATCCCCATGGACATCCCTCTGGTTTTGTGCGGACAAAAGAGGGGGGGAGCGCGGTCTAGACCATGGAAGTTTAGCACTCTATGAGTCAGATAGCAGAACCCAAGCGTATGCCAGGGTTTTAGTCTCTTCACAACCTTCTCTGTTGGATGGTTGGTGAGTGCTGGTTCGAGCCTCACCTCCTCCCACCGGCATTTCCTGGCTGTCGAAATCCGGAGTTTATCATAATAGTACATCTGGTAAGTATTATTCGAAGTAGAATCAAAAAAGCATCCGCTTTTGTTTCTACGAGAATTCTTAATACTTACCAGATGTACTATGGCCCTGCCTCAGCCGCCCCGCTGAGATGAGGCTGAGCTGCTTTCGCAGTTTGCCAAGGCAAATATAAGACGAATCTGACTGTGATTGGGAATTGACTCGGTACCTGCGGCTATGGTATTCCCGGACACAGTATGGGCAGGACCAGGAGAGTGCGGAGTTTTAATTGTTTATTTTGAGCTAGACTAGATAATAGACATTATCATAATAGTACATCTGGTAAGTATTAAGAATTCTCGTAGAAACAAAAGCGGATGCTTTTTTGACTCAGCAGTATGAACACAATGTGCAGGTGAGTAACCGGTGAGTGTTCTGGATAGTGTTTTACATGATATGTAAACGGTGCACTGTTACTCAGCAGTATGAACACAATGTGCATGTGAGTAACTGGTGAGTGTTCTTGATAGTGTTTTACATGATATGTAAACGGTGCACTGTTACTCAGCAGTATGAACACAATGTGCATGTGAGTAACCAGTGAGTGTTCTGGGTAGTGTTTTACATGATATGTAAACGGTACACTGTTACTCAGCAGTATGAACGCAATATGCATGTGAGTAACCAGTGAGTGTTCTGGGTAGTGTTTTACATGATATGTAAACGGTACACTGTTACTCAGCAGTATGAATGCAATATGCATGTGAGTAACTGGTGAGTGTTCTGGGTAGTGTTTTACATGATATGTAAACGGTACACTGTTACTCAGCAGTATGAACGCAATATGCATGTGAGTAACTGGTGAGTGTTCTGGATAGTGTTTTTAAACGTGATATGTAAATGTGTTCCCGGAAATCTCCTAAACTTAAATCTGGAAGTTCCAAGCTGGAATCTGGGTTCCAAACATTATTGAGTAAAGGTTGTGTTAGCCGTGGTAGTAATTACCCTTGCCCTGTAAGAGGAAGATAGTCTTGCATTCTGCCTGCCTGCCTGCCTGCCTGCCTGTTTGTGTGTTTGGAGCTGTATCTCAAAAGCTAGATTTATCCCAAGTTCTTTGAGCCATGAATTTTCAGAATCTCATACACAGAACCTATTAAGTATTTTGAAATTATTTTGACACAGAGATCTTGCTGGTCACTGGCAGCAACAACTCCGAGTTAAATTAGTTTCAAAATATTCAACAGAATATTTATTCAATTGTAAATTCACCAAAGACATACAATTTACATGGTTACTGTCAGACCGTTTCCCCTTTTGTTTCAGACTTGCATCCTTTGATTGTCAGATATCTGCATGTTTAATGAAGAGAGCTGATCTGTCACTCAAGTATCTCAAGTCATAATCAAAATATCACTTGTTAGCTGGTAATAAAATGACACACATTATGCTGTATATTACAATAACATCAAATTAATTTCATTACATGCAATATAAATTGCATAGAAAAGAATGATTGTCTTTTAGCGTTATCATAGCAATTCATCGTTCATATCAAGGAATCCTTTGATCCCTAATTTTCTGATATCAGATTATGGCTGCTGGCCCTCTGGTAGCGAATAAATTAATAAATCTTTATTGATTATATATTCTGGAAATTGATAGTCAGAGAGTTCAGGGATCGAACCGTGGGTGGAGCTTAGGTAGAGATGGGCAGGGCATAGCTAAAACTGGATTCCTCCATTATAGAACACTGATAGTTGTATGCTAGACTATTACTGAAGCCACTTGTCTCAGTGCTTCACATTCCAAATGCATATTGTCAATACAATTATTGATGTCTAAGTTATATACTTAATGATATCCGTCCAGATTTTGTAAATTTACCAGATTTATTTATTTTTAGATACAATTTATTATATTTGAGTTATTAAAATGATAATATTTACACAAATAATATAATTGTTGTTACTTATTCTGTGTGATACCCAGTGCCACAGGCCTATCAGCGTTATCTTAACCCTTTAATGGTCAAGCCGGCCAAAACTGGTCGTTGTAGTGGTCTTGAGGAATGTCCATCTGCAGGCCAAGAGATGACTATTTTTGAAATTTTACCACTAGAATGACTAGCTCGATGACCGAGCCAGTCAATCGAGTTCTAGATTTTTTTTAATAGTCTTCTCTTGTACTGCAAGTAGACCAAGAATAAGAACATTTTTCTTCACCAGATTTGACGATTAAAGGGTTAGTGCGTCAGCTGGATGCCCTTATTATGATGATATGTCTATCATTTGTTTCTCAACATTTGTGGCCTGTTTCATCATTTTTGGTGGGTAAGCAAACCATTTGGCTGATACGTTCTGTTGCGCAATTTCTATTTGAGCTATGAATATGAAATGACCATGATTTAGAAAAAACAGAGTTGATATTTCATCCTTTAACATTCCAATTAAATCACTCATTGCTCGTTGACCGTGTGTCAAGTAAAGCTGCAACAAACTTAAAGGTGCATAATCACAGTAAAATTTCTGAAAATAAAATTGTTTAAATTATACACTTTTAGAGGCTTAAACTGTGAGCCTATATGTGATGAAACGAAATAAATTTTAACATATGATAATTCCATTCCATATAAATTAATATAATTTTTTAAGTTGCGAAATTGAAATAGGGGCACGGGCATCTATTTAAATTTTGCAACTTAAATAATTATATTAATAGCCCCAACCTCATGCATGCGCAGACTCATTCTACTTCGAATAATACTTACCAGATGTACTATTATGATAATGTCTATTTTCTAGTCTAGCTCAAAATAAACAATTAAAACTCCGCACTTTCCTGGTCCTGCCCCTCCTGTGTCCGGGAATACCATAGCCGCAGGTACCGAGTCAATTCCCAATCACAGTCAGATTCGTCTATTTTGCGCTTTTGTCAAGTCGCAATTTTAGTGTGCTCAAATTTTCGTTAATTTAAGCGGTTATCGGTTGTTGAAAGGAATTATATCGGTGGCTTCATGGAGGAACTAGGAAAATCATCACAGGGGCAGGTTGTATCAATCTAGAATTTATACATTCGTGCCATAATGACTGTTTGAAATTTCCTTAAATTGGCACATTGTTTTAAAATGTTAGCCATTGTTGGAGTCGCTTCTGTACCCGTTAACTTTTAGTTTAATTCGGGTACTCGGTTAATTTTCTCTTGCGACTCGGTTCGTCTAAAGATGGATGCGCCCTTGGCCAAGATGGCGGCGCCCATGAATTATGTCGTTCTTGGCTTGGTGTGTCTATGCACTCTGTTTATCGCCGATATTAGCTTTCGCTTCATTGTCGAGGGTGTTTGTAGCGATCGGCGATGTAGCCTTGGTTATTTAACGTTAGTTAAAGGCTGAGTTGTGTGTTTTAAAAATTTTCACTCAAAAAAGTTTCAAATATTTCCTGCCTAAGAACTTGATTATCATTAATTTAAGAGAAAGTTAATGTGTTTAAGAAATCTTAACTATCAAGTCGATTGTGCGTATTGCTCGTCATCATTTGTCATGTGCAGCGTTTTAATTTTTCTCTGTGTTCGCAGAAACCTAAGAATCCGGACACGTTGTGCCAGAAGTGCAACAGGTTCATGAAGCGGAAGTATTTGGGACATCACTGTGTGGCGTGCGCTCAGTGTAAGGTCGGCAGCCCTTGTGATGTGTGCGTGAAGTGGGCGGCGGCAATAGTGGCAGAGTTTGACAGGGATCGATGTGCGAGGCTGGAGAGGATCGCGAAGGACAAGGCAGCGAAGTTGCAGCAGGCGTCTCTTATGGGACTTGAAGGTCGTCTGAATGAACGAATGGATTCAGCGCTGGGCGTATGGGCGGCCCAGTTCAAGGCGATGTTTGACTCATTGCAGTCCACGGTCCCGGTGAGGCAAGCTGGTGCAGGACAACCATTAGGTGGTCCGGCTAGTTCTGCTGAGGGTCATGCACCTGCCCCTTCTCTGTCCTTGGCTCAAGAGCTGACGATAGAGGAGGAAGATCTGCTGCTAATGGAAGATTCCGGCATGCCGGATATTTCGATGACGGCAAGACCTAGTACGTCCCAGGGGTCTCCCTCGTGATTTGTACGGGTTTGCCAGGCGGATGGTGATGTCGACGTTCCGTCAGGCATTTTCCATCCGCTATTTGTGCAACCGGAGATGCCGGCGGAGCCGTGTTTTGCGGTTCCTGCTGGTATCCCGGCGGCGTTAGGTGCGGCTCCTATCGGAGTGACGGTACCAGCCGTAGTTAAGGTGGTCGTATTCCCGGATCCCGTGCTGGAGCCGATGGACTGCGGGGAATCCGGGTCTGGCGATTCGTTAGACACCGGTGCCGCTGGTAGTCGCGTTATGGATGCGCTCTGTCCTGGCAGAGACGGGTATCATAGCGCTCAGCATGGATCGTCGGTGGGCCTCTCATCTAAGGGAGAGAGGGAGGATGAAAACGGGAGTTCATTGATGGACGAGTCCGTTTTCTGCACCGAAGCTGAATGGGTGCAGGTCCTTGGATGGATGACCAATCGTCTCAGGTTGGCATCTGATCTAGGATCTCAGCGCGATCCGGCGATGGAACGGATGTCAGAGCGTGCGGCTAGCGCTCTGTCAAGTGGCTCTTCTGCCATGCCGACACTCCCGTTGGATACGCAGGCTTCTGACATGTTGGAAGTTGCGGCATACCGTCTGGTTCAGCCAGACTGCATTACCAAAGGCCCCGAAGGGGATAAGGAGTAGGGTCCGTTTTCCGGAGCTGGCCTATCATCAGTACGCCCGGGTTCCACGGCTTTCCGTTGCGGAACGAGAGGCACTGAATAGGCCGTTGGCTGGGAAGGCTAAGGGGCGGTCATGTCCTTTGGTTTCTCAGACCAACAAAGACCCGTTCAATGAGCTCACGCTCATTGAGGATGTGCGAGGGCAGCCGTGGCTGCGCTGTCGCACGGGTGTACCGTCCTGCAGGGTATGCTGGACTGCACGGCGGAAGGCGGACAGGTGCCAGAGGCTGCTCCCGGAGTTATTCGGGACACCATGCGCCTGTCTCAGGATTGCCTGGCCAGGGTAATCACTAGAACGTTGGCAGAGCGATGGAGAATGGTTCTCGATTGTGTAGAACCAGGACCGGAAATGAGGGCTGCATTATCTTCTGCGCCTTTCATAGGTCCAGGCTTGTTCGGTGGCTCGGCACGACAAGCGCTCTCCAAGGTTGCGTCAATGGTGGTGGAGCAAGAAGTGGTCGGCAAGTCGTGGAAGTCGACTAAGAGGACTCAGCCGCAACAGTCCTACCATCAGCATAGACAGGAGCAGCAGAGGCAGCGTCCTAGATCGCCCTTCCGTCCTTCTGGCCGTGATGCCCATAGGTCATCCGGATCACAAGGACCTGGCCGTTCATCCTCATACAAGTCCTCTAGTAAGAGGCCATATGAGGAAGACAGGAAGGGTGGCGGTTCGGGCCGAGGCGGCTACCGTAAGGATAGCCGTGGCGGCGGTTCCGGACCGTCGTACCACAAGAAGCTGCGGGGCGGCCGTGGGGCTCGTTCCTGACGGGTTTCCGGTGGAACCACTACCGGTGGCTTTGGAGACAAATGGAGTCGAGAATCTTCACCCAAGCGATTTAGCGTCTTATCGGCTAATCTTGACCGACAACTGTGTGCAGATTCCTTCCGTCGGAGGCAGACTTCAGCTATTCCTAAACCAATGGGAACAGGTCGTGCGCGACTGTTTAGTTTGTCAGTGGATAAGAAACGGCTACGATCCGGACTGGCTCATCCATCAATCATTAGTTCCGTTAACCTCGACTCCAATATGGACTCCTGTTCCAAGGGAATCAGATCGTCTAGACGCCATTCGGTCAGAAATAGAATCTCTTCATCAGAAGGCCATTCATTTAGTCAAGGATCAGTCTTCACTGGGCTTCTATTCGATCATGTTCCTCGTTCCGAAGCGTACCGGAGGATGGAGACCAATTCTCAATCTCAAACCGTTGAACAAGTTTATTCTTTCTCCCAAATTTCAGATGGAGACGGTTGCAGCAGTAATGACAGGGCTGAGGAAAGGCATGTGGGGAGTGTCGATAGATCTGAAGGATGCATATTTTCATATTCCAATGTCAATTCCTTTTCAGAAGTACCTTCGCTTTGCATTCCAAGACAATGTTTGGGAATTCAATGCTCTCCCGTTCGGCCTGACCACAGCTCCGAGGGTCTTCACCAAGGTGGTTCTTGCCATGACTTCTTTACTTCGCAGGAGAAACATAGCTGTTCACACGTACATAGACGACTGGCTGCTAAAGGGGGGGGGGAATCCAGTCACTCTGCGCAGCAATCTGCAGGTAGTCCTAGCCTTATTAAAGGATCTAGGGTGGATTGTGAATCTAGAGAAATCAGAACTGACTCCGTCCCAGGAGTTTGTTTATCTGGGAATCTTTCAATCTCAGGGACGGCGTAGCTTTTCCGGCGGAGAGCAGAGTCAAAAGCCTGATTGCAGTTTTGGAGTCGGTTTCTCTAGGAGCCTATCTGACGGCGCGCCAGTTTCTCAGGAGACTGGGGTTACTAGTATCTCTGGAGAAGGTGGTTCCATATGCGGCACTCAGGCGCAGGCCAATTCAGATGTATCTAATGTCATTCTGGTCTCAGAAAATGGATCCGTTATCTCTGAGGATACCAGTCAAAGAACCATTGATATTCCACCTTCACTGGTGGTTATCCAAACAGAATCTCCTGCGAGGTGTTCCTCTACAACCTCCTCAACCTCAGATGTCCATCTTCACGGATGCATCGTTGACGGGTTGGGGAGCGGTATTGGACAATCAGTCAGTGTCAGGGGAATGGGATCGGACCAATGCGCAGAAACATATCAATGTGCTCGAACTATTAGCGGTGGTATTTGCACTTCGAAAGTTCGAGAGCCTAATTCAAGACAAAGTTGTCCTAATAAGGACAGACAACTCAACAGTGGTGTCTTATTTGAACCGCCAGGGCGGGACGAGATCACCAGAGTTGTGTATGATGGTTTGGAACCTTCTGCTGTGGTGCCAAGAGAAGAATATTATTCTTCGGGCAGCACACATTCCAGGAAGATTGAACATCCTAGCGGATGCTCTCAGTCGAAGGACGGTTTGTCGTCCGACGGAATGGCAGCTCAACCAATCGGTAGCGGAGGTTCTATTCAAACAATGGGGCAAGCCAAATGTCGACCTGTTTGCGATGAATCAAAACGCAAAGATAGTCACTTACGTGTCACCGATCCCGGACCCGCTAGCCTTAGCAGTAGACGCACTGGCAATAAGTTGGGAGGGAATGTACGCGTATGCGTACCCTCCAACAATTCTCATCCCGAAAGTTCTGGCAAAAATAAGAGAGGGGAAGTGCCAAGTACTACTGATCGCCCCGTATTGGCCAGGCCGATCATGGTTTACGGATCTGCTGGACCTTCTGGTCTGCAATCCAGTCTCTCTGCCAGACGCAAGAGATCTAATCTCTCAGAACAAGGGTCTGTACCTCCACGACAGACCAGAAATGTTCAAATTGACTGCATGGATGTTGTCAAGCAGCGTGCAATTGAGGGTGGCTTTTCTGAGCAAGCAGCGAAGTTTGTTGCTTCAGCCAGAAGAGTTTCAACCACAAAGACATAATTATAGAATCAACAAATTTGCACAGTGGTGTGAGAGAGGAGATATTGATCCCTTTTCTGCATCTGTTCAACACGTAGCAGATTTTATCTGTCATTTATACGAAGTTGACAAACTTGTACCTTCTACCCTAGCAGCATATAAGTCTGCATTAGCTTCAGTCATTCCCAGTCTCACTGTTGAAGGAGTGGAGAATGACACCTTGAATGAAGTTATCAAAGGAATGAGCAATCTGCGACCTAGACAGCCAATTCCTATCCCATCATGGAATCTATATCTTGTTCTACAGGTTTTAGGACAGGCTCCTTTTGAACCGATTAGATCTATTGATGTTAAACTGTTAACTATTAAATCAGTTTTCTTGGTTGCAGCAGCGTCGGCGAGAAGGAGAAGCGAAATTCATGCGCTTTCTGCCGAACAAGACCGTTTTGTCGTCACGGGTGAAGGTTTACGACTACTTCCACGTCTGTTTCCTGTCAAAGAATCAGTCACTTAAATATCCAGGACAGCCGATCAATTTGCCAAGTTTAACTATACATGACCCAAACTCTTCTGTTTGGTGTCCAGTCAGATGTCTTAAAATGTATAAGAAACGTACTAATGAGTGGAGAGACGACCTGAAATCTCTGTGGTTATGTCTCAAAGCTCCCCATTTACGTGCCTCGAAAGATACTATTTCTCGTTGGATAGTTGACGCTATTAAGATGTCACACAAAATCGCTACAGGAAAGCAAATTGATCATGCGAATGCCCATCAGGTCCGAGCACTAGCAGCAGCATCGGCCCTTTATAAGGGTATCTCATTAGAGGAGGTGATGTCTGTAGCACAATGGCATGCCGAGTCGTCATTCACTGATTTCTACCTTCGCGACATCTCCAGCTCACTTAATCCGGTAGCCGTCGCCAATCTGTCGAACCTAAACTAAGCCACGTCCGACGACTACTTCGCACACATCACTAAAGTCTTCCGCCTACACTGAACAAACGCTATGCACATGACTGAGTACGACCGTGGATTGGGCCGAGCTCCTGTGATGATCAAGAAAAGATCAAGCGCTCAAAATGGTGAGTGTTTACATTAATTAAGTGACTATAAATATGTTTACTTACAGTCGAAATACCAGACTGCTTAGGTAAATAGTCTGGTTCAAGAGTATTCTTATCCTATCAAACAGACATTAGACTCATTCCAATTTGAAAATCTAGTCGATATACTGATATTTTTTCAAAGTTAGAAGTTGTAGTAGCTTGTTTGCACTCTACTGGACTGCCCTAGCTGAGACTTCGGGCTGACACGGGTCTGGTGGGTGTTGCATCCCCAGTGACAGCCCTCTGAATTTTGTGCGGACAAAAGAGGGGGGGAGCGCGGTCTAGACCATGGAAGTTTAGCACTCTATGAGTCAGATAGCAGAACCCAAGCGTATGCCAGGGTTCTAGTCTCTTCACAACCTTCTCTGTTGGATGGTAGTTGAGTGCTGGTTCGAGCCTCACCTCCTCCCACCGGCTTTTTCTGGCTGTCGAAATCCGGAGTTTATCATAATAGTACATCTGGTAAGTATTATTCGAAGTAGAATCAAAAAAGCATCCGCTTTTGTTTCTACGAGAATTCTTAATACTTACCAGATGTACTATGGCCCTGCCTCAGCCGCCCCGCTGAGGTGAGGCTGAGCTGCTTTCGCAGTTTGCCAAGGCGAACATAAGACGAATCTGACTGTGATTGGGAATTGACTCGGTACCTGCGGCTATGGTATTCCCGGACACAGTAGGGGCAGGACCAGGAGAGTGCGGAGTTTTAATTGTTTATTTTGAGCTAGACTAGATAATAGACATTATCATAATAGTACATCTGGTAAGTATTAAGAATTCTCGTAGAAACAAAAGCGGATGCTTTTTTGATACTTCCTCTTTTCCAATTTCTTGGCAAAGAGACACATACTTAACGGTGTCTAAAGCTTAATTTTGCGTTTGTCTTCATTCTTTTGGATTGTTTGGAACTCTGTGATCATATCTGAACGTGCGAAATCGCCTGAGGCCACGCCAGGATCAAGTCATCAGGTGAATTCTATTACAATTTTGTCTAATTCGTTTCATGTTACACTTTGTCATGCATTTCTGTGATGCACATTGGACATTTATAGGCGCCTTGTAAACTTGTAAAATATTATTTTGACATTATGAAATAATAATATCTCTTTGTTTTTGTGTCCACAGGTACATGTCATTGATTGTTGGTCACTAGAGAGATTGATTTCTCTCCACCATTGCTCCCTTTTCCCTTGTTAGGAAAAAAGTCTTTGCCCAGAGTGACTGCAAGCTCTCGTAAGAACGAACTCTTCACTCTGCCCTTTTGGTCCCTCCCCCCTCTAATGGTGGAGAGACTTGGTAATGATGGTGGAATTCTCAAGAGCATTGGATCGGGTAGTATGTCTATGCTAAAGATGCAGGTATTCTAGAGTTATGAAAAATAGGCACTCTAATATATTTAGAAATATTTAAGATTTCTGCTGCCATATTCTAAACTGTTTATCTGATGGTTTGCATAGCTTATTTCTTTATCAATCCATTCTTATGCTCTTGAGTTTAGAATACAATTCGTCCTTACACCTGGATGATGTTTTTTTGTCAGATCGTCTTCTTACTTTTGGAGATATGACGTCATAATCAGCCTTACCCTTGTTATTAACAACATTGTTTTGACCACACTGATTTATCTAACTTTGATTTGGTCCTTTAGACCAGTAGTCCTTGCTCCCTTTTTTTGGTTTTGAGTTCACTAACTTATTAACTAAAATACTCATTCTCTTAGTCTTGTGGTCTTTCAGACATCTGTTCGCCCCTCATCTGTGTTTTAAGTGTAGCACTTGTGGCCCACTAATCAATTGTGATGTTTGTAAACAGTGGGGGTGGGGGTGGTGGGCAAGTTAATATCTGAATTTTGAAGGCCAAGGAATTGGCAAGCAAGGAGGAGAAGCGGTTAAAGAAGGACCGGAAGAGTGTGAGTGGAAAGGGTAAGAGGAAGGCCTCGGTATCCATGGACATAGAGGTCTTCCATCTTGAAATGATGGGGGAGATGAAGATAATCAAAGATCTGGTACCAGAGTTGCTTGGTGGCATCCCCCCTGGGCCAGATAGTTCATTGTCTTCGACGCAGAAGATCCTCACCCCTGAATCTGGACTCCAAATGGGTTTGCCAGTTTTCATTAGAGATTCAGAAGTGGTCCCTGTAGATCCCGGCTCGAGGCTTGCCTCGCCGGTAGACCCAGGGGCAGCCCTTAATGATACCTGCTGGAGGCTTGCCTCGTCAGTAGATTTTGGGGGCAGGGGCATTGGACCCAGGTTCCCGCTTTACGGGTTCCCTGGAGCGTCCACTCTCCATAGGTACCATACCCTCTTGCGGTACCTTCCCTGGCCAGTCCGGGTTAGCGTTCATTGCTAACCCAGAGTCTAATCTTTCTGGCCAGGAAGTCCACGGGCGACTTTCTATGGGTCTACTCCCGCAGGAGTAGCTTTCACAGCGCAGATGGCGGCCTGGGTTGGAGCCGATGGCCGGCCGTATCGCATACCGCGGCTTACCGCGGCTTGCCGATGGTATGGCGACGGCCGTTCCGGGCCATGGCATGATGAATTTTACCCCACACGATGCCACGGCTCCTGCTCCTGGTCTAGCCACAGCTCAAAACATGCGTGTTCTTTCGGGCCCACATGTTTTCGCTGGTTTGCCAGGAGTATCTATGCCTCCAACCATGTACATGCCTGCGAATGCTGTTGAGGACGATGAAGACCTGCGCCTTGTCGAGCATTCACAGGTAGCCACAGAGGGGGACTGGTCAGACGCGTGCCAATGGTTGGTAAGCATCAGACCAGAGCTCAACGTGGATCAGTCAGCTAGCCAGCGGGACCAGCATCTGTGGTAGTCGTGTACGCCGGGGTCTGCCGCAATGCCATCTCTGCCGTTGGCTGAGCATATTGTGGATATGTTCTCAGCCGCAGAGACACTCGTGTATGCCATTCGCGCAGTGTCAAGGCAATGCCGCATCATACCTGGTGAGTACCAGAAGTACGGTGTGGTGCCTAAGCCAAGCACAGATGACCGCACTGCGCTAGGCAAAGATACATGGCCAGGCTCCCGTCCCGTGCTTGAGAGCATCCATGGCGGCTCTCTCGCATGTCTCCCAGTTGTTACAGGGGGTTGTAACGGCTTCTGCATCATGCCAGCCAAGTCCCAGCTCTGTCCAGAGAGCCATCCAGGATGGTATTAACCTAGCTCTTGATTGTATGATGCGGTCCGTTACCAGGGGTGTCCGGGCGAGGCACACTTTTGCTCTTGACAATTTGTGCCCGTCCCAGGACATGTACAATAGGCTGCTACGGACGCCTATGTCACGTCCTGGTCTTTTTGGAGGTGAGGGATGTAGGCACCTCCAGGAGACAGTTACCCTGGTAAATAACCAGAGGGTGCTACGCGAGCAGCTTGAGGTGCTCCGTAGAGAGCGTGTTCGCATGGTGCCCCCTGTGTACCGTCTTCAGCAGGCCCGAGGTGGTGGTGGTCAGGCCAGAGACCAGCCACCAGTGTAGTGCAGGCAGTTGCCGCACCAGCACAGGCCTGCTACGATGGGGCTGGGGGGGGGGGGGGGTGCGTCGCTGTGCAGGCTTCTCCAGTGCAGGCAGCCACCTGTGCACCGAGATGTCCGTGGCGCAGGCCGTGGTAACCATGCCTCATGGGCCGATTGCCACAGAAAGGATCTTTCCAGTGCTTCTAGAGCCCAAGACTGTGCCACTCTTGCATTGCGTATGTCCACCTCACTCCCTAGGTGAACCAGTAGGGGGAGGGATCATTTGGCCCTTCACAAGCGAGAGTGTGAGCAGTTAACTTAGGACCTCTTAGTCTTGCAATGGCTTTCAGTCGGATACCATCCCAATTGGATAATAGGACTGCCATTGTATCTGTCTCTGGTCCCGATCTGGACTCAAAATCCAAGAGATTCAGATCAACGGTTGTGTATCGAGGAGGAAATAAATTTAAAAATAAGGGGGGGGGGGGGGGGGGCTGAATGTATGCATACGCATTACCACCAGCAATCCTGATTCCAATAAATCAGACAGGAGGAATGCCAAGTGCTTCTGATCGCTCCAAATTGGCCAAGCCGATCATGGAATACGGATCTGCTGGCCCTTCTGGTTCCCCTGCCTCTGATGGACAATATTATCTTCAAGGGCAATCCGCCAATGTTGAAATTTACTGCGTGGATGTTGTCAAGGAATCTAGAATTAAGGAGGGCTTTTCTGAGCAAGCAGCCATGTTTATGGCAAAAGCCAGAAGGGGATCAATCTCCAGAGTATATAATTATAAAATCAACAGATTTGCAGAATGGTGCTCAAAAAGATGTATGAACCCAATGGATTCCAATGAATTCATCGATCCAGGTAGTAGCCGATTTCCTCTGTCACCGGTATGATGCCTATAGCCTCAAGCCTATCTCTGGGTCACCCCCGGAGCATATAATTATAAAATCAACAGATTTGCAGAATGGTGCTAAAAAAAGATGTATTAATCCAATGGATTCATCTATTCAGGTAGTAGCAGATTTCCTCTCACCTGTATGATGCCTATAGCCTCAAGCCTAACTATTGCTGGCTATAAGTCAGCTTTAATATCCCTTGCTTGGCCAATATGGGAAGTGACGAAGTAAGTACATTAAATACTTTAATTAAAGTCATGGGTAATCTAAGACCGAGAAATCCCCCAGCGATTCCATCTTGGAGTTTGTCTCTAGCACCTCAAGTTCTAACTGATACACCCTTTGAACCACTAAGTTCCATTTCAATGAAATTGTTGACACTATTTTTAATTGCTGAAACCTCGGCAAGGCGGAGAAGCGAAATTCATGCCTTGTCCACCGAGGCAGACCGATATGTGGTTACAGGGGAAGGCCCAATCTAAACATAGATCCGTAGCTTCGTGCTATGCCGAGAATACACCCGTTTAGCGTAGGAGATCTCGCGAGAACACGAATTGGGAAGGCCTAAAGCCGGCGGCCCATCTACCGATTTTTTTTATCGCCCGAATTAAATTTTCCGGCAAGATAAATCTGCGAGTAACTGCGCATGACCGTCGGCTGGCACGTGATCACTCACCTACCGATTACCTGTGCACATAGCCCGATTTAACCGGGAGAAAGCATGCGACAAGTCATGTCACGACGACCTTACTAGAAAATTTGGCCGATTTTCTCTGTTCAGTGTTCCAATTTACCGATTTGCACCGGCCGGTATAGATTCGGCCGGCAAATCCTTGACATTGCCAAGGAATTTTTTTTACCGATTTATGCGACCGATTTTGAAAAATCGGTTCAGCAGGTCTGGCTCCTCTACCGACGCTACTTATTCTGCCGGACGGCAGTACAATCGGCAGATAAATTCGGTAGATGGGCCGCCGGCTTTAGGCTTCTACCTAGGATTAATTTCATGGCTAAAAATCAGTCATTGAACTATCCAGGTCAACCCATAATTTTACCAGCTTGGACGAGATATGATCCTAATTCAAAAGCATGGTGTTCAGTCCGCGCATTAAACAGGTACAAACAATGTACCCATGAATGGCGGATGGACCCAGCATCGTTATGGTTGTCATATATTGAACCCCATGGGAGGTCGTCCAAGGACACCATTTCCAGGTGGATTGCAGAGTGTATCGTATCCAATTTTGCCATAGATCCGCCACTGGTAGACAGGTTGTCATGGCCAGGGCTCATAGTGTCTGTGGCTTAGTGGCATCCACCGCCCTGTTTAACGGGGTGCCGGTGTATGACATTATGTCGGTAGCCCAGTGGCACTGTGAGTCAAGCTTCACCGACCATTATCTCCGTGTCACCACAAATACCCTGTTGCCTTATTGACTGTGAAAAAATAATTTTGGTGTACATATTGATGATGTTTTCTCACTGTTTATAGACGGCACAATTAATTATTGGAAACAACCACTTGTCAGTGCTGCTTCAATCTTCACCAAGGGGAAGTTGATGACAGCGACAAGGATTTCAAGGTTAGTCTTGTAAATGTGTTTGTTCTTTGATTGTCATTGTCACACGACCCTTTATGCTAATCTGGTGATGGTACAGGTTGTATGTGGTTCTTTCTTGAGAGTATACGAAAATGAAGCATTTTCGTCCGATGTCCTGTACACCGTAGCATATCCAATACCGGCCGACACGCCAGGTGTCTCCGGGATTGCAAAAAACCCAGATTAAGCTATTTTAGTATCAAAATATCACTTATTTACTACTTGGTTCTATGTAATGTTTTCTCCGTGGTTACTTGAAGGGTAAAGTCCACTAACCTACCCGCTGGGTCCTAGTTTTCGCGAAAACGACTTCTACATAACCACTGAAGTGATCTGGCCAAGATTTGGGAGATAAGATTATGGACGAAGGGCCACTAAAGTTGGTTCAAGGGAAGCTGATGCGTAAAAGAGCATGGCCACCGTGGGCCTATCTAAACGTAGCGTGTTTGGCGGCCATTTTAGACTTTTATTTGATAGATTTTGAAGCCGAAATTGGATTTATATTGTTTTTTTGATATTCTGATTTCTAATCTACCATTTTCGAAACTGTCGGATAAACGGTTTGGTGACCATCTTGGATTGAGACACTGTACTTTAAAGTGTTACAGGTCAAAATTGTCCAAGAAAATTTGCTTGTAGCCAAGAGGCTATTTTATATATATAAAATGAAGCACATTTAAGGACCTATTCTAGTCTATGTGTGTCTGTCTGTCTGTCCCTCTACTTTCTCCTTCACAATAATATTCATTAATCATTTGACCAATGTTAATGAATGTTGGTTGGGAGAATCTTAGGGTGGTAGGCATCAGAAATTATATCCAGAAACTTTGTTGGTCAATTTTTGCGATTGCCATCTTGTATTTCTGAAATAAGCAAGAAATCGTTTAGACTAACAGCACACCCACATGTTGTAACCTGTTAACTACGTTGTAAATAGTTTGCAGCAACAGCTGCCAGTCCAATTATCTTCAAAATTTGCCAGCACCTTTCCTGTCTGTTTTAGTGAGATTAAGGTACTAACATCTCATGGTTGCAAATGCTGAGATGGTTTATTTTTTCTTACACTGTGTCCACAGTACGTTCTATTTTATATGCTGATCATCTGAGTATACAGCAGCTATTGCTTTTAAGAATTTATTGCGCATATATACATTACAAAAAGATACAAATACAGCAATATATAAACTAAATTAATCTTTACCCCAACCCACCCCTCTCATATCCAATACACTGTCATCCCCTGCCTTTTACCTCATGCCTACATATCCCAAACACCCCACCACCCACCCACACGCAATTTGCAAACGTACCTCACCCATCTCCACTGTGTGCTTTAATATCCTTACCCCAATATGCATCTCAAACCACACTACACCCAACCACTACCCTTGCATGATCTTAACGCCAATTTGCAATCCTACCCCCACCAACTACAACCATTCTCCACCCTTCACGACATGCGCCTGAATAATTACAATAGCCTCCCACCACTACACACCCACCCCCACCCCCACCCCAACTTAGCCATACTTCCACTCATTCCACAATCTCCACCCGTATGTCTTTTATCATAAACCCTAATATGGCACCCTACCCTCACAAGCCTCTGCCGTATACAATATGTGCCTCAATAACCCTAACCCTGATCTTCAAGTCTATCCACACTCTACTCATCTCGACCATTCACAACAGATCTGCATAGTCATCACCACCAATTTATAATCCTACTCGCACACACCCTAACACAGCTACTACTGCTAATGCTGTCTTTCTTCACCGAGACATTTCTTCATCCAGTACTGATCGACTCTAGTTGATCCTGTAGCGCTCTGGTTGAGGTAGTTATGTCCTGTAGGCATAATCATTGGCTGCATTGGGCGTCTTGGCCCTTTAGCCGCCTTAGGAAATTTTAGGGTTATCTGTAATGTCACCGTCAATTTCTGGAACAATGTCATTACCCTTCTCAAATGCTTCAGGAGCAAGTATTTCATCGATGTCACCCTGGATACAGGCCGGAAAAATACGACGGCATTTTGCGGCATTGGGTCGATTTCGTTTGGCCACACGTTGTCGATCTTGATCTGACCATGGTGTGAGGCAATCATCACTTGATATTGTAGCAAGAGTTTCTGCAATGGAGGATGTAGAGCACAGCTGCGATATCGATGTGCCCTCATTCTTGCGCTTGAGAGTTTCTATGTAATTAAGGATAGGAAGCTCACTTTGCGTAACTAGATTAGGCGTGTGAGAAGGCGGCGTGCGATATGATAGGTAACATTTGATATCAGGATTACTGAAGCTGAAAGATGAGGTACCACTGTCACCGCTATCATCATCAAAAGCTGGTATCTCCATGCTTGTAATGCTGAATAAGGACTGTTCATCACTGTCCCTGGAGAGCGTGATACGTTCCTCTTCTTGTCCATCATCACACTTGTGGAAATTAGAGGAGACATCAGAATTATCCACACCTGACAAGAAAAAGAATAAATTATTAAACATTGTGTTTTATATAAACTCACACAGATCCCAGATAAATGACATATTCTCTCATACACATTAACACTAACTAGAGGGAACCGATCTGTCACTCATATATCTGACGTCATAATCAAGTACATCACATGTTAGCTGATGTGACAATCATATTGACATGTAGCTCGTTCATAAATTTCGCAGTCTATCACTAGTGTTTGAATTGTATTTCTTTGATGAATCTACAATTAATAAATTAAAATAAATAATAAGTAAATTAATGTTGAATATATTGAAACTAACCAAATATGCGAGATCAAATTTATGCTTGTTTATAAGATATTGCGTAGTGCTGGCCCAGTGTATTCGCGAAATGGTGGAGCGTAGATCGACCGGTCGGGTACAAACCGTTCCAGTCTATCTGGGTACGGAACGGCCAGATCTGGAATGTTTCAAGCTCGCCCCCCCCCCCCACCTGGGTAGAATGATAAGCGCATATAGCCATATAAGAGTCGCAGAATAACAGCGTCCATGAGATGGCCCGTTGCGCATGCGCGGTCATGGGAGATAGCCTACATACACGCGTAAACGTGTGGGGAGTGACATCTTATGAATATTTCGGGCCTGTGTCCGTAATTTCTTAGTTACAGGCCATCCGCGCTTTTCTTGGTAAATAATCGGTACCAGAATCGAGCAAGGATTCCAAAACTACAGATTCAAAATCGGTTCAGAAATGGCTGAGATATCAGAGAACATTCATCCAATATTTTGAGCTCCCATTTGAAATATACATCGCCATAGCACACATGCTTGGTGGGGAGAAGGTCAGCAGATCACGTGGTCAGCACCCATACCTTGTATATGATGTGCGCGCTGATTGGTCGAGACGTCCTGGAGTGACGTCACCATTTAGTATAAAAGAAGCGCCAAAATTCCAATCAAAAGACAAGAGGAGGCGGTAGCTTGGGCGGTAACGAGCAGAGCTGTGGAACTGGCGACCCCGGGATCGCATCTCTGTTCGGCCAACTGACGATTGCTGGACACCGGTTTTGAGCTCACGTCTCTGGAGCACACGCACCGCAAGTTAAGTTTTTGGAAGCTCCCGGAAGATATCACTGGGGGGGGGGGGGGGGCGGTGGTGGCGGGTGGGTGAGAAGGTGTGGGGTGTGTGTCAAAGATCTATATTAAAAGGTTTCCAATCTCCATCAAACTTCAGAGGGACCTCTGCGGTACTGCCTTTTGGCCGTGATGTAACATTCCAACCAGAAATACGCAATTTGGAACGTGTAGCGTTCTGTGATATCTCGCCAGATCTGCCGTACCATGCTGAAAATGTGGTAGATCTGCACATGTCTAGTGCTCTCAAATTAACGTTTTAGACCGCAATCTCGATAAGGACATTGCTTTATGCACTGCATGAGCTATGTAGTGTGTATCGTCTTGTGCCTCAAGAGATGTATCACGTATCATTATAACTTTCACCGTAGCGTTTAAGTAGAAGTAAGGGCATCTTTAATCCACATCAGTATGGAACTTCTCACCACCGTCTAATTATAACTTTATAACCGGTGCGTGACTATCTACTAGCCATCCAACGTGAGTTCTTCTTCACTGTTCCTGAGTATGAGCCGCATCAGTTAGATCGTCTGCGGCTAACCACCAAGCAGAGACTACGGAACCGTGCCAGCTCGTGCCGCACACACGCGACGCTTCATAAACAGTGACCTTTTAGGACATGTTTGTACTGATCACTAAAAGCTACTCTGCATTATAGGTCTGTCCGATTATGGAAATAAATAATCGATGATGATGTCTGGAAAATAATCGATTTAATCTATGGAAGATCTTGGAAGTTTGGAAGTAGCAACTACGTAGTAAGTTGGTAAGTGAGTGATGGAGGGAGGGAGGGAGGGAGGTGGGTGGGGTGGGGGTAGGGGGATGTGTGTGTGGGTGGGGGTGGGGGTGGTGGTGGTGTTGGGGATGGAGAAGGAGAAAGAAAGAGGAGAGCATAACTTTCTTAAAATTTATAATTTTAAATTATAATTAATAATAACAATAATAAATTAATTAATTAATTAATTAATCAAAATGCCCGATTTTCTATAGAAATAACAGAATACGCAATTTCGTAAATTGGTTCCTAGTTAGGTTTAGATAACCTCGACTAAGTAGGCCTATGAAAAGACCACAATACGCTCAATAAGACAGGCTATATCAACCAGTCCTCTGGTTGGCTGAACACGAGGAATAACCCTCCCAGTATAATGAACTCAATTTGGAATCCATTGTTCACTCGTTCCGATTGGATAATGGTTTAAAGAAACAGGCGCGTATCCCCAGATTTTCAAGCCAGTAAAAGACGCCAATTTAATTTTAACATTACAGAGATTAGCTTTTAGTTATATAGGGCTCGTCTATCTACGAGGTTTCCATGTTTTCCAGAATTGGAAAAGACGAATATTTTTAAAATCATTTAACTGCGGGTGCAGCAACATCTTTAATTCAAATTAGTTACAAAACAATCGCCAGAATTTATGAAAATTTGAATCGAAAATTTGTGAATTTACTACAAAGTCAATTTTGTGCATTTTTTCGCAAAATGGCCATATAATTTTTATTTTTATTATGACAGATTTCGCCCGTAGTGCCTATCTCCAACGTTTCCCGATTTCCTGGCATTAGAAAAGTCGAATACTTTGAAAATCATTTGACTGCAAATTGTTGCTGCCTTAGATAACAGCAGTTTTAAGACAAATTAGTTCCAAAATAGTCGTCAGAATTTGTGAAAATTTGCATCGAAATTTTGTGAATTTTTTGTGAAACACAGTGATTCATTTTCTATTTTTTTTCTCAAAATGGCCACCAACACTTCACCCTATAGCGTTCAGAGGGCGATATTAAACAGTGGCAATCAGATGCTTCCGATAACTGACGTATCAAGCAATTACTTATATAAACATTCGTGTGCATGGATTATGACTCGGGAGGCACAGACTTGAACGTCAGGAATAGATGTTTATACCACTACCTTGTTAGAACAATCAAACCATCGATGCATTTGTTGTATTACAAACATGCTCAAAGTTGTAAAGTCGGCTGGGCACGCAAGTGGAAGCAGACTATAAAACCATGACCTATACTATACTGTACTATACCATACCATGCCATGCCATGCCATGCCATGCCATGCCATGCCATGCCATGCCATGCCATGCCATGCCATGCCATACCATACCATACCATACCATACCATACCATACCATACCATACCATACCATACCATACCATACCATACCATACTATATTACAAAACTAAACACTGAGTTATGCCTGATTTAAATAAATAATAAATTTTTCCGATTTTTCTATTAATCGAACAGGCCTACTCCGCAATATTATTATTTGACTTTTTTCAGTAGGTAGGGGGGGGGGGGGGCTACTGATTACTTTTAGGTACCACAAGGTCGGATGTGACCTCCATTATATTTTACTGCATATACTTATTATATTTAGTGCTGATGACTAACAGGCACCGCAAGGTCGGATGTGACCTCATTATTTTACTGTATTGTATAGTTATGTAATATGACAGTTGCCATCCAAGTTAATACTTTTTGTTTAGTTAGTTATTAATATTCTACAGAAATACTTGGACCACACTTCGCTTAGGGTACACTATACACCAACAACGGAGCAGAACTGAGCTCCGCCATTACAATCCCAGCTAGATGGCAACTGTTCGTGTGTGGAGATGTAAACTCCAAGCTAGGTAAACCCGGAATTGCGGACAAAGGTCCAGGACTTGGCTTATGCATGTGATCCTATGGGGAGGGCACACGCAACAGCAATGAAGATGCACTGGTGGCATTCCTTAGTTCCAATGGGCTATTTGTCACAAATACGGCTTTCAAACACCCATGCCATCATCGGAAAACATGGGCTGGACACATTACTGATCGCAAAGCCCCAAAAGATTCTAAGCCTACAACAGCTGTCTTCAACCAAATAGACTTCATACTGCGCAAGACAGAAGCAAACCCCTTACTCCGGAAGGCTCATTCGTATGGAGGCACAGACCTCAATTCCGACCATAAGCTAGTCATTACATGCCTTCAGATGAACGATGAAACACCATACCAGGCAAGAGGGTAGAGTCATGTACAACTTACCCAAGCCCATCAGCGACACTGACACTCAAATCTCAGACAGAAAAGCCACCAGGGAGCAGATAGCTAACATCGATGTCAGCTCCGATCCAAACGAAGCCCTAACCAAAATACTGAAATTAATGGAATCATCCGCTACCAGCACCATAGGTGTTCTTAAAACAACCAAACTAGGTATTCTGACGACCCTCTAGTAGTAAAACTGTTTAGCAGAGCAGAAAGCGTTACGGCTGCACATCTATCAAAGTGGCCAAAGTGAAGACCGCA